>JZKD02S0532994.1:691917-718108 GCA_000966675.3 Picea glauca
AGTGGGGTCCGAGCCATCAAATTTGGTTACATCCACCCGTGGAAGGCGTATGTCCCTTTGAAAGTGATGGGGTTGAAAGGAATGGGAAGAAGTTTCACCTTCAGTCTTTTTATGTTCCTCAAGAAAAGAGTCATCGGTAGAGAGCTTGAGTTTGGTGCAGAGTGATGCAAAGACAGATTCAAGCCGAGTGGTCAGTTTGTGTTTGACTTCCTCCATTGTGGACTGCACGACTACATTTACAGATGCATTCATGGAGGCATCACGGGAGGCAATAGTAGCACTGAGTTGTTGCATTTCTTGTTGGGTCTCAAGTAAACCAGATTGCAGGGTGTTGAAGCGAGACTCTAGTTCTTGGTTATGGGTATGGGCCATGATGATGGGTGAACTGAAAAGGGAGCGAGCAGGGTCAGAAATTTTTGCAGAAAAATGATATGGATGAAAGTGATAAGGGAGAAGAGATGAATCTAATGGAATAGGTCTCAAATAATGGTGAAACAAATTCCAGAATTTTTTTTATTTTTTTACAGCTGTGGGGTTATGCTTTGGTCTGGAGAATGTTGCAGTGTTGAAATCCCCAAATTCTGAACCAGAGAGTATTTACTTAGCAACCTAAACACAGATGCATGTCAATAGATCTCATTGGTTTAATTTGTTTATGTTGTTGTTTATGTTCCCCAAGGGTTCGGTATTCAAGGGTTCTACAGACAAGGGTTTGCCTTGTGCTATAGCTCTTTGACATATGTGCGGGGTCCAATAGTAGTACTCGGCCCAATATCTAAGGGAACTAACTAAGGAGGATAGACCGCACCCTTAGTCGTACTACCCGACTACCCAGGTACTAGAGAGTCTCTTCCCGAGTGTTGTTCTCGGTGACACTATAGCAGTCCGGCGGCCGATAGGTTTATCTAAAGAGCGATTCAGTAAATCTAGGTCGATCTATACATAGGTGTTGTCTGATGCACTACCACTCGAAGGGGTACCAACAGGGGTTACAAGGGTGGCCAACAGATGTGCGCTTAAGAACCACTTGTATTTCCTGCGTGCATGAATCCCTCAACCGCGGGTTTATGCACGTAACAACAGATCTCTGTGGCTTAAAGACGCCGAAATATGTCTCTACCCTGAAAAAAAAAAATACCCACAATTTCTGCCAAGGAAAGTGCTCTGATACCACTTGCAAGATACCAGATATATAAAATATGCATAACGGAAATAAAATGCTAGAAATGGCAGAATAACAGTAAAATATCTAGCATAATCTTCACAATACACAGAAATGATATACGAAATAGAAATAGAAAAGCACTTTGATTCAGAAAGAAATGTTCATAGGCCTCTTCAAGGGGGCAACCTCCAATCAAGCAACGCTCTGTTACAATAATCTCCAAGCTAGGGTTTTCATACCCTTGACCCTTATTTATACTAAATATGTCTATTAAGAGAAGCATCTAGAGGAATATCCTTCTAGAGGCGGAAGATTCTATTAGGTCTTCTTACATCCGCCTTATTCTATTTTATTGAAAGGCCTTATTAATATTGACCTTTATTACATCCGAATACATTGATCTACCTATGTGCGCGTTAGGACCTTAACAGATGCTTTCCACAGCTTTTTTCAACCTCATATTGTAACACTTGTATTCTTTCCTTGTACTTGAGTAACCAACAAGTACTCCTTTGTCCACATGAGAGTCAAACTTTCTCATTCTGCCATCTTCACTTTTGATGTAGCATTTCCTTCCAAATACTCGGAAGTGCATCACATTTTCTAGTATTCCTTTCCATAGCTTGTAGGGAGTTTTGTCATTGTTGTTTCTGAGCATTACTCTATTTTGAATGTGAAATGTTGTATGCACTTCATGTGTCCAAAAAATATCTATCAATTTTGAATCCATTAGCATTGTTTGAGCCATTTTCTGTGTAATTATCATCCATTATGATAATTTTCCTTTGTCTCTGAACCACTCTCTGAATCAATCTATGAATCCATGTTCTCATCCACTTTCATATATCCGTCCAAACCTGCTAAGTGTTCTTATGAATCCATCTCTATCCATACTGTCCAAGACTCTACTACACAACTATCCATAATCCTGACCCATTTATCATTGTACTATCATGAATTATTCACTACTACAATTGATTGTACTTTTGCTAATCAACTACTTCGGATCTGTCTATTCAAACTCTGCAAGCTTCTAGAAGCATGGTTCTTTGGTTTATCACAACTATCACATAGACTACCCCTGTCTAATATTCATGTTACCTAGGAGTCTCTAAGCCATATGGATCAAAACAATTCCTGCTCTGATGTGTATTCACCATCATCTTCATTGGTAAATTCATCATCTCTCTGAGATCTGACTTCTTTCTTTCTGTCTGTGGATTCATCTTTCACCACAATGCCTGAAAGTACAATCTCTTGAACTTGTTCCTTATTTACCTGTCCTTCTTTTCTTCTAGTTGTTTTCCAAACCTTTCTGTATCTGACATCTTTCTTTTTCCCTGTAGAATTTTCTTCATCTTGTTTTATTGTCAATCTTACGATCTCTGGGACCTAGTCTTTGTTCACCTATTTTTTGTGTTTTTTTATCCATACTTTCTTACATATGATATCAGTGTTTTCTTTCATGGAAGTATCGATCATGCTACAATCACTAGCTATGTTTCCATAGTTATGACATTTGTAAAATTCAATGATACATGGGGCCACATAGACATTTCTTGCTTGAACATTTCTTTTATAATCCCTATAATCTACAACCTTATGTCCAAAGTTAGTACAATAAAAACAATGACCATAAAATAAATTTGCATACCTGGGAGTGAATGATCTTCTTTGTGGCATAGTCCTTATGAATTTTTTCCTTGACTGATCATGATCATGATTGAATCTTATTTTTGTATTGAACATGGATGGTATTCTTGAAGATGTATCTTCAATAGTTTTCTTAGATTCTGGTTGACCATGATTCCTTCATTTGAGTACTTCTGTATAACTCTTTCTATTTTCTTCATTGTTCTTTTCTACCAACCTAGAGTGCTTCTCTTCATTCTCTATAACTGATGTGGATGCTTCTATCTCTTCAACATTCTTGTTGATCTTAACGATTTTACTTCTCAATGTGACAACTTATTCTTCAAGATTCTCAAACTCTTCTTCTTTCTTCATTATCTGAGACTTCATGACTTCATATATTCTTTTTGCTTCTTCAAGATAAATTTTTAATGTGATTATTTCTTCTTCAAGTCCTTTCTCTTCTTGACCAAACTCTGCCTCAAGCTGGTTTAGATTGTTAGTTATTTCCTTAATATGATCTGTCAATATGTTCTCTCTCATTTATGATTCTTCCTTCTGTGCTTGTATGTTGGCTTTCAAATACTTCTTTTGATATTCAAGATTCGCTTCGATCTTTCTGGCTTCTTCTAGTTGAGTTCTTAAGTTCTCGATGACCTATTGGGATTCTTCAAAAATGTGAACACTTTCCTTTTGTTTCATCATTTTTTTCCTGAGTGGTGTGTTTTCTTCTCTTAGTTCATCTAAAGAACTAATCAATTTTGCTTTATAATTTTCTTCCTTTTCAATTATTTTTTATGTCTCATTTCCTTCATGGAATTTTATTTCAAGATGTCCGTGTTTTTCACAATTAAAGAAAAACAACATACCTCTGGTGATTATGTACTCTTCATCTTATGAGTCTGTTTTACATGGTGAACATAATTTTTCTTGATCTATATCTGCATATTCTTTGGCATTTTTTGAATCTGCGATGGGTGAAGAATATATGTCATGTAACTTATCCCAAAGTTCTTTGGCTGATGAAAATTTACCAACCTTTTCTCTTACCGGATTAGGTAATCCTTCCCAAATGAAATCCATAGCTATTTTTTTATTTTTCTTCAATTCCTTCTTGGGTGTAGTCTTTGCGCTTTTTGAGCTATCATATCCTGTAACAACTAATAGCCAAATATAATTTCCTTGTGCCTATAAAAATACTTTCATCCTTCTGCTCCACATCGCATACTTTAAACCATTCTGACCATTAAACATTGGTACTCCATTCTCATAATAATCCATGATCTCCTTCCAGTGGTTAAATTGTTTCATGAAGGAACCTACTATGATACCAATTGTTGGATTACTGAGAGGGGGGGGGTGAATCAGTGATAAAGCAATTTAATTCATTTTCACCATAAAATGAAAGTGTTATATCAATGTAGAATTATCATGCAATAGTTCCAGAGTAAATAAATAATGAAAAAATGAGCAATCACACATATACACAGTACACCAGTATTTTACGTGGAAACCCAAAGCGGGAGAAAACCACATAATGCTTTTTTTTATATGTATTTAAGAATTGCATTCATTGGAAGAACCAACTACCTTTGATTTCCAGTTGCAAATGGAAGGAGGCTCCAACCCCCTAGTTTCTCAGGCTACAACTTGAAGGAAGCTCCAACTCTCAAATTCTCTGGCTACAACCAGAAGGAGGCTACAACCCCCTATGTTCTACAACTACAACCAGAAGGTGGATACAACCACTTGTCCTTGCCCCATCCAACCACCCTAACTTAGAAGTAGAATGATGCAACCACTGTGACACTATCATTGCGAGATATATTGTTGTAAACTTGTACCAATCAACCTGTAACAAACTGTACCATAAGAAAATGCGTCAACCATGCACCAAACCTGTACAAATAATCTTTCACAATAACCTGTACAAACAACCTATAATCAATATCTACCATAAAGAAGTGCATCAACCATGCACCAATTTGTACCTCAACTTGTACCATCAACAAGTGCATCAACCATGCACCAAATATGTACCAATCATGCATCAAATATACATAAACTATGACTCATCAAGATGTACCAACATCATCAACTATACACCTCATGTATGTGCCAACTCATCAACTACTTGTCTCAACCATGTACCCAACATGTACCTCAACCATATACCAAATAGATATGCCAATATAACCATCAAAAGTTCTCTAGCAATACATCATTCTATCCATAACCAAATACCATAAACCCTTACATCAAACCATGTGCCATAACCTCAATTTTATGTAGCCTCAAGGATGTATCATTCATAAGCCAATCATATACCAATACCACTAACAAGTGTCTCTCACAATGAACCACAAGATATGCCAATAAACCAAATTAAGTGCATTGACAATATACTTCAATAGATCTACCTCAAAACCATTCTACAACAAGCCCTAAACTTCCAAGAGGGAATCCAACAGATTTACAAGGAAAACCATCAATGAGATTCATAAGTTCAACACTACACATATGAAAACCATACCTTTTTGTTCTTGTAGTGTTCTGTTGCCGCGATTTTTCTGCCGCACTTTTTCTACCACGGTTTTTTTGTCAGACTTTTCCTACCGTGATTTTCGTGCTGCACTTTTTTTGCCGCACTTTTCTTGCTGCGATTTTCCTGCTGCACTTCTCCTGCCATGATTTTCTTTCCACACTTTTTCTGCCACACTTTTCTTCTCGCGATTTTCTTGCCTCACTTTTTCTACCACACTTTTTCTGTCGCAGTTTTCTTGCCTCAATTTTTCTGCTGCACTTTTTTTTCCACAGTTTTTCTGCCGCACTTTTCTTGCCACAATTTTTCTGTCACACTTTTCTCGCTGCACTTTTTCTGTCTCACTTTTCTCTATCAATAATACCTTCCCAAATAACCTTTCACAAAATAGATATTCAATGATATTCAAAAGGTGATTAAATGAGAGACCTTTTCCTCTTATTTATACTTTCATGTAGCTTCCTCAAGGGGTTAACTTCTAACTATCTTAACCCACTTTCCTTATTTTAGGGTTAACCCACTTCTAACCACTTGTCCACCTAGTAATTTCTCCATTAACTTTATAATTTAAATAATTTCTTTTGTATCCACTTTGACTTATAGTACACTCATCACTTCACTTCATTATTTACCTTCTAACCATCTTAAAACACTTTCCTTATTTTAGGGCTAACCCACTTCTAACCACTTGTCCACTTAGTAATTTCTCCGTTAAATTTATTATTTAAATAATTTATTTTGTATCCCCTTTGACATATAGTACATTCATCACTTCAATTTATTTAAATAATTTCTTCTTTGCAACCACTTTGACTACTTTGACCTTTTGGGGTTTCTAGATGACTCATGAGGGTTCTTCAACTTCACATGGCCATAACTCTTTAACCGTGAGGAGTTATGTGATGTTCCACATACCACAAAAAATGGCATGACATTTACTATCCATATAGAATAGTCTTACCTTAAAATATATTAAAAAACATACCATTATACATCAAACAAACTTGGGTGCATTACCCAAACCTTTGTGCTACTAGACTTTCTTATAGGGTTGACATCAATGACAACCAACCAAAATAATCAACAGGGCTTACCAGTGGCTTTGATTTTTAATGGGGATTACCTTTTCTTGAATTTATAAGGGGTTATATGTCTCCATTTGAGAAGGGAATGATGAGCATAAACAATCAATGTATTAATTTAAAGAATAAGATTACATCATCACATTCAAAAATTATGTCGAAGCACAATGCTATGCAGATCCATACAGACTGACATGAGCTATATTGTCTAAATAAGCCATAAAAAGACTAAGCCTATAACATCCCCATATTACCCAAAACAATCATGGGATAAGATAATCCTCTCTTACTTATTACGTAAATATAGGATATCTCTTATGTTATGGGAAATCAAGCTTCCATACGTGTTCCAACTTAAGTAAACAGAATAGTTAAGTATAACATAGATTGAACCACATAGCTTGTTTGCACTATAATCTCTAAGAATCAATAGATATGGAAACAACTTGCACCTTGTACACTAATCCTGGAATAAGCTATCACAATAGAGATATGTGAATTGCTATCATACTTTTATGAGTTGTATCAGTTTAAACATCATACATGTATTGGTTATAACCAGTGTATTTACAATAATCAAGTCATTTGTTTCACCATGTAATCACTGTAATTATAGCCCCTTACTCATTGATAACAAGCATGTTACAACTTTCTATGTGTACAATTACCTGCTATATATGAGTTTATACTAATAGCTCTTCATTACCTTCTAGTAATCAAACCAATCTCATTAGTTCGTAATCAATAATGCTTCTATACTTTGAACTAAACCTTCCTTACTACTAATACTAATTCTAATCCCAACATAAAAATTAAAACACATAAGAAGTGAAAGTTTCTACATAATAAGAACATCATAAGGACATCATAAGGATAAGTAAAGTAGGAACATCATCAAGATTAAAGTTCCTATCTATAGTGGTTGAGTTAAAGTCCAGTTCCTATATATAGAATCAAGTCCCTAATCATAAGTAAAGTAGTCAAGTCCCTGGTACTAAGTAATGTAGTCAAGTCCCTAAAGTGTTGTTATCAAGACCTTAGAAAGTCTACATCATGGTAATTTAAGGATACAAACCCTATGTGAAGTGGTAAATTCAGTCTATAAACCCTGTGAAAAAGAGTAGTATTGTGGAAATTGAGGATAGAAACCTTGGTAAGCCTAGTAAATTAAAGGTGTAAACTATGTAACATATTGATGTAACAATTGTCCTTAATAGCTATTGATTCATCAACATATTAAATATGCACCTTGGTGACAAAGAAATATAGGGTTTCCAAGCTATGATAAGTCATGAACCAAACTTCTCTTTGTAGTAGCAAGCTTTTGGAGAGAGGATATCCTATGCCCATTGATGAATTAACACCCCACCAAAATAATAATATAGTAGCCTATATATGTATGAGTTCTTTTTTATTTTGTTGTTATTCCCTTGTTCAATATGTGGTTTTTCTTCTATTTTGGTAGTTGGTTCCTTGATTCAAGAGGTGATTGAAGGCCGATGTAATAGGAGATGAAGGATTAGGCAGGGTTCCTTCTTTGTATTGTTGGTTTCTATTGACTTGACTTGATATTTATTTCTAGCTCCTACACTAGCATACATCCTAGTGATAAAAGTGAGTAAACCATACTTCCTACTAGTTATTAAAGTGAGTAAAGAGTCTATAAGTGAAAGGAGCTTACTAGTAACTAATCCTTAATCTATACCTAAGAGACTTTATAGATCATATGGCTTCTATATAGTATTATTTTTCCTATCTAGTTGTAGTTTTCATCCTAGTTCTTTTCTTCGTAAAGAGAACTCTCGCCCACTCGATGGATTTATTTTCACTCTGGCATAATACATAATAAATTGAACGAGGGTAGTGGTGAAATGTGTGGGAATGGGGACCAATAGGTACAATAGTAGAGTTCAAATGTGAACTGTAGAAGAAGCAATTCCAATCAACGTTAGCATATAAAGTGCATATAAGAGGCCCAAATCATATCTAGAGATAAAATTTGTTCTCAAATATAAAAAATGTCCAAAGATAGAAAAACACTAACAAAATCCAAGTCCATACGGTGAATGCATTCTAAAGAAAACAAAGAAGAGTATCATTTTATACACCCTCATTCTCTTTCAAGCTCTTGATCATACCCACCACCAGGAGCACTCCAACATTGGATAAGGAATTTTCCTTGGAGATGTGCTCACAGAAATTGATCGAATGAAGTATGGAATTTGTTTCAACGATCTGATCCATGACCATTGGAAACCCCACATTTTGGAAATCAATCTTCCCATTTAGGCAATCCACAGTAATGTTTGAGTCTCCATAAACCTAGATACATGTGATGTAGAAAGGGATTGAGACGATCTGCAAGTGAGAATTAGACAATGGAAATTATCAAGTGCACACACATTGCTTCAAACACAAATCCTTTTTTATTATTCAAAAGGATCCATTTTTTATTATCCTTTTTTATCATTCAAGGATCCATTTGGATCATACCTCTCCAATGAGAGGATTTTGGTACCCAAAATATTTGAAAGAAAGACTTAGGAAACCTATTTGCAACTTGGTTTCTTTCGTGTCACTTGAATTCTTCAGGTTCTGTCCCTTGAGGTTGTGGGATGAAGTATCATATGTCCCTACCCAATGTGACATGAAATTCCTTGACAATGTGGGATGATGTGTAGACTTGAAATTCATGCACAACATCCATAGGGATGTTGTGCATGCCAATTTGGCATGCACAACAGCCCTATGGCTATTGTGCATGCCCTTCAAGTCTAGAACTTGCCAAAGTTGCTCACCCTCACTCAATGCATCATGGATGATCTAAAAATGAAGAAGACTTGTAAACTTGAAAATATTTGCAAGTAAAGTTTATGTGTTAAAAGCAAATGGATCAACTTTGCAACACATTATAAAAAGGATTTACTCATTTAAGATGCATATAAACAACATCATAATCAATGAACATAAGCACATAAACATAGCAAATGATAAAGGAGTTCACCCCTCTCTTGGGATTCATATCATCCTATATTTCAAGAGAACATTCCACAAATCTATTAATGATCTTATTTTCTACTTAGTGGTATTTGACTTGATTTTCTAGAAATTCCACTTTTTTCTTACACTCTTCCAACTCGAACATATTAATAAAAATGAATTGAGTTTTTTGGGTTTTTTCCACTAGGTTGTTCCTACAATATTAGTTTTACTTTAATCCATTAATATATCCTTCATAGTTTTGAATATATCTTAATTGGAAATGGTCTTCCACCTTTTAAGGGTTTGTTATAATATTTATTTCCTCTTCATGTCAAAAGTAAACAATTTCAAGAGGGAAACTACATCTATAGGGAGATTTTTTTGCAGGATTAACTATTTTAATATTGGACCCATAGGATATGGTATTTCATTTCTTTTTGTTTCTTCTCCTCTTATTCTAGTATTTTTGTTTCTACTGTGCCCTCTAATATCTTCTTCTCAACTTCATCCTCTTCCATATTATTTTTCCTTTCTTTTTCATCCTTAGATTTATATTTCTTATCATTTCTTATTCTTGCTTTATCTTCTACCTTTATTTAAATTTATTTCTTCCCATTTTATTACTTTAACCTCTCATCTCATCTTCCTTTTTGGATTTTCTTTAAGCTCTACTATTTCCTTATCCCTTTCTTCTTCCTTAGCTCTTTATTTCATCTGAGAGGTATCTTATTTTGGCTTTTTCTTCTTCCTAGTGCTCATGAGAGTATGACCAGGTGATAGCTACATGAGTCTTATGAATTGATATTACTTTGTTAATATAATGTATCTTGAACCTCTCTTCCCCATAATTATATTCTTCCATTTCCTTTGCTTCCACTCTTGCAAAGGTGGAATTATTCAATACATAAAATCTTATATAGAGAGGATAGGTTGCTAGGAGTTTATTTTGCTGAGATACAAGTTAGGAATTGAAACCATGCAATATTATTTGATAATCCATCATCTCCATAACTATTAGATGATCTGAGACATTCCTTGAAAGACTGTGTGGATATTCAATGGCTCCATATATTGTAATGTATGTGCTTTGTTCTTCTATATGCCAATATCCAATTTGATATAACACCTAGATAACATCTTTCGACAATATTAGACATGGTTTAGAAAAAAAAATATGGCATAATAGAAAAAATAATTGATAACAAAGATTTGGATAATTCCTCATATACTTGTGCTCCCAAAAATCCTAACAATAGACCTAGATAGGTGAAAATTTTGGTTTCCAACTCCAACACATGCCCAAAAAAGTATTTAATAAACATGATATCTATCAATTGGAAAGGCATGAATAATTAAAGGGGAAAGCGTGAAGTGGGATACTTATCCCTAGATAATGCATCAGTCATTGTGTGAGAAAATATTGTACACTAGTTAAATACTAATCCCTCCTTCAATATAGTATGCAGGAGTGGGACCCAAGTCTCTTTGAATGTGTTGCATTATTTCCCCCTTGCATCATACTCACTAAAGAAACAACATGTTTATATTATTCCCTAAATATTGTGGTGGGGTATCGTTATGTATATCTAACTCTAAATTACTTTCCTTCAGTCCATCATTTTCTCATGATCTTGTGATAGTTCTTATTCTGAGAAAATTCCACTACCCGATTCATGTATCTCTCTACTCAAGAAAACTTGTAGTGTGTCTATAAGTTATTGATGTTGAAATAGGTTATATGCATACCATCATCATCAACCACCATTATATTTTCTTATTTGAATGACCTAAAATGTTTACCCCACTCATGGGAATTTTTAAAACCAGTATATCTATAAGTATCTAAGTAAATGGGTCTCGTGGATTACTTGGTTGGAGGATTTATAGTTGTACTTTTATCATGGAATTTGTATGCATATTTCCTTGGTTATTCCTTTTTGGCACCTTGTAAATTGTCATGAAACTCACTCATTTCAACAAGAAAACACATCAGTGGAGTTAAAAAGTAAATAATTTGAAAATCATTCAAATTTGGAATATATTAAGTCTCTTTGGGTGAAAGAAGAAAATGATTAATAGATTTGGTTTTTATTAAGGTTCAAAATAGATAACATGAAGTCAAAAAATAGTGTCACACCCCAATTTGAGTAGAATTTTCCTTCAAAATATAGACATGTGCATCACCTAGCAAATTTGATTACATATTTCAAAGCCATAACCCCACATACAGGTTAAAGATTAATTATGACATAGGTTTATATATTAATGATTAGGATTTTAGAATTTTTAGCTCTAGTTCTATTCAGAAACAAAATCCTTCGAAACAAGAAGGGATTCCATCACCTCATCAGAAACTTCTATGAAAGATATTGACTTATGTATTAGATTCATAGATTCTAACACTTGTCATGGTTAACTGTCATTCAAATACTATGAACTTTAAGACAAGGGGAATCCTACCTTTTCAAATAGGCTTACATCTAGGATGAAAAATTTGAATTCTATGTCAAAGGAAAGTTGTAATTTGACATATAGGAAATCATCGACAATTTTGAGTTGATATGCAACACCATATTGGTAACACTTGAAATGGAAGAAGAGTTAACAATGAATATATTTTCAAGTTTGGTGTGAATTTCAAAGGATGAGGTACAAAGGTTGTTTTGTAAATATATAAGTATATTGAAACCTTTGAACATAACAAATGTCGAGCCTAATCACTAGTCAATGGGGAGCTCACTATGAATTTGAAATATTGGTTGTTGCTTGATACTTATCGTTTGAATGAAAACTCAACAAGAATATGATGCATTCAAAATATTTGATATTCTTTTATAAGTTTGGGCCTTGGACTACCTGATCCATAAATTGTAGGCCTGTGTCTTGTGCATTTAATCAACATCGATCTCTACGGAGTATAAACTTATAAGGTATTTTTCCCTCAACAAACTAAATATAGGCACCTTTTGTTGTGTTTAGATTCATTTCAAATTGGATTGCATAACAACCCTATTGGCTATTTTGCATGCCAATTTGGCATGCACAACATACCTATGGTTGTTCTGCATGTCAAATTGATAAAGTGGTTTGATATCCCAAGAATAGTTATTTTCTCTCATCCCTTGATATAACAAAATCCTTTGAATCTAGAAGGGATTCCAACAACTCATCGTAACATTATATGAAATATACTGACTTATGTAATAGATTCATAGATTCTAATATTTGTCATGGTGAACTGTCATTCAAATAATATGAACTTTAATACAAGGAGATGCCTACCTTTGCAACTAGGCTTACACCTAGGAAGAAAAAATTGAATTCTATGTCAAAGGAAAGTTGTAATTTGACATATAGGAAAGCATCGACAATTTTGAGTTGATATGCAACACCATATTGGTAACACTTGATATGGAAGAAGAGGTAAAAATGCCTACCTTTGCAAGTTTGGTGTGAATTTCAAAGGATGAGGTACAAAGGTTTTTTTGTAAATATATAAGTAGATTTCAACCTTTGAACATAAAAAATACCGAGCCTACTCACTACTCAATGGGGAGCTCGCTATGAATTTGAAATATTGGTTGTTGCTTGATACTTATCCTTTGAATGAAAAATCAATGAGAATATGATGCATTCAAAAGATTTGATATTCTTTTACAAGGTTGGGATTGGCCTACCTGATCCATAAATTGTAGGCCTATGGCTTGTTCATTTCATCAACATGGATCTCTACGAAGTATAAATTTATAAGGTATTTTTCCCTCAACTAGTTGAGTATATGCACCTTGTGTTTGCTAGCGGGGAAAATCCCCCTATTACTATACTGGGTTGGAGTATAGGAAGAGCATTGATCTCCCTTAAAAGACAATCCTATTTCTAAACTACCCCAAACAATCTAACCTTTAAATTTAAGAGAACGAAAAGAGGGTTTACCTTAGGTCCTTTCGGTTGGTGTAGACCTCCTTCTCCTTTGTAGTTTCTTGGATTGCTGGTCTCATCCCAAATATGACCTATAAACAATTCAGACAACAAACCTACAATATATTCTATCTCTACTTATTAGTGTTAGGGTTTAGATAAAAATGTGAATGCATTAATAAAATAAGAAAAAAAACACAATATTTGGGACATAAACAAAATTCTTTTATTCAATTGTGAAGATTACAAAATTTAACACCTTCTCGTTGGCCGACGCTCTGTGAACCTGCTCCGGGCTCCTCTTACTACTGCTCCAAATGCATCATTCCTGTAATACCTATCAAAATCAACTGATCTCCTCGGGAAGTAGGGAAGGGATTGTATAGGGAGAGGGATGGAGGGGGAATGCTGAGGCCAAATCTCAGAAAGGGATGCAAAGCTTAGGATAAAAGGGGAAGGGATTTTGGCATAGTTTTTTCGTTCTAATGCTTGATGTTGGAATAGGACCCCAAGACCTCTTTTTATATGAAAAAAAGATGATTATTCATTTTGGGGATGGGATACAATAAGTAAATTTGTTGGGAAACCCTCGATAACCCGCAAACTTCGTCAAATTCCTTGCAAATTTTTATTTTTTGCAACTTTTAGAGGTAAACGCGGGTTGTTTAGTATGAAAATAGAATATGTATGTGGGATGTATAGCATGCAGATAGCATATGTACGCAGGAACCAGTGAAACAGGGTGTGTACATGCTCCAAAAAATGGTTTTTTAAAGAGAGATCCTTAGCAGTAATTTGGCAAACTGTTCAAGTAGAAAGGCCAATTCCATGTATGCATAAGTAGGTCATTTTAGGGCTATTAAAAATGCCCCTTAATCTATGAGACTAGAAGATCAATTGATGAATAAAATACATTATAATATCCTTACCAGTGGGAAGGCATGGAGTTGAGTGAGCCCGAGACTAGATTTCGAGAGGTCGTTATCTGCAAAACAATAATAATCTCTTTGAGGCGGGCATACCCATGCTCGGTATGAGATAATCATGGCTTCCAATCAGGTACACTATAGATCCATGTCACATAAATTTCTATATAAAGTGTAGTTGTGAGCAATACATAGTGAATATACATCTCAAATCAATCTATGATATTCAAGTACAAAATAATATGCATATTCAACAAGCATCAATCCATGTGGCTGGATATGAGGACTTCATATCTTTAGCAACTGCTTCAACATATTCAACAGCTCAGGTAGGAGTACAATAGGAGTGTAATACTCACTACTATGAGGTCTTCGACATGTCGTTGGGGAAATACTGGAGGATCTCAATCATCAGGCAAAAAACTTCGTTGATTTTGAATCTAGACTTGAATGGACTCACAGGATGGATGACTCATGAAATTCAAGAGACAAACTACAAAATGGCCGACTTAGGTTGGATAAAACTTCCCTTGGACAAAAGCATGAAAGATGATCAAACTCAAGCAGCGTAAAATTGACATAAGTATGTGATGTAGGAGGCACAACAAACTCTCCATATGTTTGGAAGAGTAACCAATTGGAGGAGGACACACCTCTATGTAGTGAGAAAAACTTCCTAATGTCATAGTAGATCCCAATTCTCAACGAACAAACAAAAGGATGTGCTTTGTCCAAGGGAGACTATCTTCCTACCGAAAAAATAATGTATATTTCTCGTCCTCTCTTTTCGGAATATTTTATTTTTTTTCTTTTTCAAATTTTTAACGAGCTTGAAAAAGAATAAAAGAATGCTATGTTACAAAGGAGGAATGAGTGTCGTGATAAATAAAATTGGTTCCAAGCACATGGACCATACTGATGCTTAAGGCAAGGAGACATGTGCACGATAAGGACACTCGGGGAAAATTCCTCCATGGGTCAAGGTATCAGATTGAAAAGGAAAAAAGTGTTGCAAGGATTTCATATAAGGAATAATTTAAAGTTTTAGTTGAGAGCAACATGGAGCCGACATTAGGCCAAAGATGCAAAGATGATATCCACAATGCGATTAAGAATGACACAACAAGACTCCTTCCATGTGAATTTTTACGAGCCCAGAGAAGGTAATCTCGGTGTTTTTTTCACGTTTAGAGTGTCTGAGAAAACGTTAAAGAAGACTCCATGGAGTACCATTTTCGCAATTAGTCCAATCTTCTCGAAAAAGGGTTAAACTTGCACTGAAAGGATGTCTCTTCAAAACCGTTTTAACGAGTGTGACAAATACAATATCACTCGGCTATATTTTCAATTTTAAAGAGTTTGAAAATAGCTTAACTATGGAATCAAAGCCTTTTTCTAGGTTTAGTTTCCTGAACTTGAAAAAGTATAAAATATAACTGAGGAGAACTCTCCCGGTGAGACAAGTCTCCCAAGGCATACCTTTTTCTGGAATAATCTATTGGTTGGAAAAAGGGTTAAACTCATGCATAATAGATGTTCTTATGGAACAATTTAATGAGTGTTAAGGAACAAATTCACTCAATGATCTTTTCATATTTAGGGAATCTAAAAAGATCTTAGCTATGGACTTCGGGGGGGTTCCTTTTTCGTAAGTAATATCCATGGCCCAAAAAAGAGATAAACCAAAACCAAGGAGAATGTTACTTTTTCAAAATGTTAGTCCCTCAGGCCTGAAAAAGGGTTAAACTTACACTTGAGAATACTCTTCTAGAGAACCAAAGTTCCTAGAGCATACCTTTATTCATAAAATTATCCATCCAGACCAAAAAATGGGTAAAATACCACCAGACAGATGTGCCTTCAAATTTGAGTTTGGCGAGTGTGAAGGGAAACAAGATCGCTCGACAATATTTTCAATTTTTGAGAGTCTAAAAAGGGATTAAAGAATACTCTAGGGGGGCTTCGTTTCTCAAGTAATCCATATGAGATAAAAAATAATAAATACAATCTCATTGGATGTTTCTTTCAAAATTTAAGCGATCTTGAAAGAGAACAAACCATGCTCATTATGGAGTCCCAAGGGTAAGGCCAAGAATAATGACTAGAGAGAAGAATGAGGCTTCAATATGTATTCATAGTAGGACTAACAAGGACTCCCAAGCCTATAGTCAAAACTCACATCATGGATTCCAAAATGAAGCAAAGGATCTACCTAGGAAATCCATGTAGACGTAGGCTCTATCACCTAATTATGACACTTCTAAAGCAGTTGACAAGGCTTCATGTCGCAATTTACTGGGGTCGATCCTAAGGCCAAATGAATTAGGAAACGAATAATGAAAAAATGAAAGTAGGGAAAAACCTAACCTATATGGAATTTTCAAGGTCAATACCTGTGAGAACGGATCGATACAATGAACACATGTCAAAGAAAATGTGTCCAAGATCTTGCATATAAGGCCAATAACACTCATCCAAAAGTTAATAGATTCAATATACATAGAAACTTCGGAAAAAAATAGGTGCTACTGATACAAAACTTGTAAACAACATACATGGACTATACAATATGTACAAGGTACCGCACAACCTTATGACTCATGTGTGGTAGTAGTTCAAGTAGAGCCTGCTGCTAGGCTTTGACCAGGAGTCTCTTCGATAGTCAACCTAGAAAGTCTCCCAAAAGGGAAGAAAACAAAAACCACGATGTAAGTCTTCCCATGTTACAAAATTGTAGTCATGGCTTCAAGGATAGCTCATCTGAAGGAAATTCAAAATCTGATAAATCACTCGAATGAGGAGGGCCGACAGTCCCAAAGGGAGAAGCAAACTTACCATATTCCATATGACGATGAAGGTTCTGGCCAGGACTGGTAGAGTCTATCAACAAAGAATCACAAGCATGAGGGCTTTAAGATCTAGAAACAGTGATATTATACTTAAAAGGAGACTCAAGATCACTTGGACCAATAGGGGGAAGCACGGACTCCCATGCCCCCATTGGATAAACCAATGGATCAATTGCTAAGACTAAGTCTACAGAAGTAAAAAATGAGTGAACAAGTTCCTTCTCAGGAGAAATTGAACATTTAGGATAAGACACCACATAATTTACCTATGGCAGGATAGAGTCTACACAAATACTAGGAAAATATAAAGGGGCATCCTGAACTAATATGGAATTAGGATGGTTATTATCATATGCCAACTGATCGATAGTGACAATGATTATGTTGTGAGGGAAATGCATCACCTAAAAGAGCATATACACCACAACATTTATAGCATAAACATAATCATGCCTGAGAAGAATATTGAAATCTAATGGGCCTTGCACCACTATAACATCAAAAAGGATGATATTCCCACCTAACGAGATGAGTGACTGAGGAAAAATCCCCAAATATTAACTAGGACCTCTTTCAAAATATAAAAAATCATGCGATGAAAACACAATCTCGAGAGAGCCCAAATATTGCCAAGTCGAGGAGGATAAAATACTTACGGAGGCTCCTTCATCTACAATAAATAGGTTTTTTTTTTTTAATTAACTTCGACCCTTATTTGAAAGGGTGTATAATAAGTAAGGGGAGGCTCAATAAGATCATTCAAATCAAAAGAAACCATCCTAAGACTTGGAGGGGGTGTGATCGAAGTGAGAGGAATGCCCCCTTGTTCTGAAAGTAATGAACTGGAAATGTTAAAAACATAGTCGATAGGCACATTACTCCCCAAGAGAAGAGTGGGATCAACTGAATATTGCATCGGCATGACCGCTTTGGTAGACTCGACACTCTCCAATCGAAGAGTGGGATCAACCGAATATTGCATTGATGTGACCACTTTGGTAGAATCGACACTTTCCAAGAGAATAGTGGGATCAACCGAAGATTGCATCGGCGTGACCAATTTGGAAAACTCGACACTCTCCAAGAGAAGAGTGGGATGAAATGAATACTCTATCGGTGTGATCACTTCCCCATCCACTATCTGAATAGGCTATGAGACAACATGGTTTGAAGGTGCATCATCCACCAAAATATGAGTGGTATCATCTGAAGATTTCATTGACATGACCACTTTATCAACCACTGGTTGAATAGACTATGAGGAAAACTCAGAAGACTTAGTATCGGAAGAGATTGCAGATAGGGACCAAAATATTCGTGCCTTTGGAAGGCCAGGGAATAAAAGAGTAAGGTGATATCCCTTGCAAATATTACAAGGGAAATTAGGCTTATGTATTATCCATCTAAGTTTCTCAATAGAAACAATTCCCCTAGCATGGTTAGCAGTGGATTGTTTCACTCCACTCATATGAATCACATTGATGTGACTCATGCCCCCAACATGACTAGCAGTATTGGTTAGTTTCTTGTCCTTAACATGACTCACCAATATTACTAGCAGTGACTGGAATTTTTCACCCAGCATTGACTTGCATAGGTTGGGTGTTGGTCTTCAACATGACTAGAACTAGAGGTTGAGGAACTATCTCCAACATGATCCGCAAAGGTTGGTGATTTATTCTTCCTATTCTTCCTCTTTCTATTTTGTTTAGACTTCTAGTTACTAGTAGCTAGACTTTCCATAGAGAAGGTAGGGGGATGAGGAGAATGGTACCCAACCAAACTAGTAGTCCCACATTCAACCCAGGAATGTACAACATAGCCATCAAAGGGACACCAATGTTTCCGAAGAAAGGAAAAGCACAAGAATCCCCTTACGAAGGGGTTTCTTGGTTGGTATTTTCAGGAAATTTTTCCATGAATATCTTATGCACAGGTTCTTCCCTTGTAGGATTATTCAAGTCCATAAAAATACCACAGACTGACTCTATCAAACAAGTGGTATAAAAAAAAACAACACCTATAAAGAGGTTCCTCCACATTTCTAAGAGAAAGACCAAAAATTCTTCATGATTGGTGGAGTGGGAGGTACACCACCTTAGGTCAGAGACCCAAAGCAATGTCTGACTAACTCGCTATGGAAAACTAGGGAGCACGGAGCACACCACTAATAAGAAAATCCTAAAAATATACAAGCCAAACAAACTACCCTTATGAGTACTTCTGATGTAGGGAGATGAAGTCTTTATCTTCCAAAGCATTCACAAAGGAAAACAACTAGCCAGGATAAATAGTTACCCAGACCTCTGACCGACGGTCCCTTCGCGTGTCTCCCAGAGAGTAAAGAGTTTGCCTCAGGAACCACGATACACCCCTCATAGTCACCTATGTGTCAACCTATATAATGGAAACTAGGACACCAACTTGTAATCAACAACCAAGGCGGTACAATTGACAGTTGTGTGATTATATGGGTAGGGTAACTAAGCCCGAAGATCCTCCCGAGGCCTGAAACATGATAGGTTCAGAATCACTTTTAGAGTACCTTGGAAGGATCCAAGTGTCTCAAAGGTATGACAAAATTCGGGCCAACAATGCTACATGATTCACCCCCAATACACACTCTCCCAAACTATTTGTTGGGATTAGGAGTGGATATCTCTGTCACCGTCCTCCACACGACCTTGTGTTTGAGTCCTGTGTGAGAGGAGATTCCCATATTGAGTAATTACAAAGTGGATTTTTCACACCCTATCATAGACACCTAAGTTAATTTTTGGTTGGCCTTGGAGAGTTTACCTCTCCACACCTAATCCAAGGACCTAGCCTAAGCTATTAATGAACCCTAGAAAAAGTGTTACTAATATATTTTAGATTAGTGCATTCATTTTAAGGGATTTTCTTACTCAAGGAATGAAAGTGAAATTGATGGTGTTTGAGACTCTTGCAAAAAATGAAACTAATTAGAAAACTGGAAAACAAAACTTTAAGCTAATTCTACAAATGAAAAAGAGTTTCAAGAAAAAAACATGAACAATCCCTCAAACATAAAAATGAAATCTTTTCTCCTATCAATGAAAATTTCGAGTGAAACAAAAAAGAAAATGAAAGGATTTTCTTTCTTATTTTTTATTTTGAAATGCTTTCAAGATGGGAAGAAAAAACAACATTATGTTAATTTCTTTTTATTTTTCAAAGAACAATGCAAAGAAAGAAAGAGAACTAACTAGTATAAAAACTATGATTTTTTTTTTTATATTTTCCTCCAATCAAAGAAGAACTAACAAAAGATGCTAAAAGAAACTGTAGAATACAACTCATTTTTCTCAAAACATCAAGCTACAAATAATCCAAAAAATCTAAGAGACACAGAGAGATAAGAGGATTTGTTTTTGTTATTTCATAAACAATATGAGCCAACAAATTTCCTCAACCCCAAACAACAAAATCTTCTAGAACTCAGGAAGACTTGGGAACCACAAGTTTCCTGTAGGAAAAGGAAAATCTTTAAAATAGTTCTCCAAAACAACAGAGACGCATGTTGTGCATGACAAGCTTACGTATGTACATGGGTTGTGTATAATGAAGACCATGTATGTATGCGTGTTGTATAAAGAGTAGGATGCGTACACCTCTGTAAATTTTCAAAAAAGGAAAAAGTTTGGACAGACAACTTGGGCAAGGGAATCTAGTAGGAACCTAGAAGGTTACCAGAGACCCAACTTGACTCAAAACACTTAGAAAAATTAGAAAGAAACTTGAAATAAAATCTAATCAATATCTCCCACTAAGACTCTTGAGAGATTCCCTAGTGGAGTCATCAATTCTGCTAGCGGGGAAAATCCCCCTATTACTATACTAGGTTAGAGTATAGGCAAAGCATTGATCTCCCTTAAAATAAAATATTATTTCTAAACTACCCCAAACAATATCACCTTAAAATATAAGAGAAGGAAAAGAGGGTGTACCTTAGGTCCTTTCATTTGGTGTAGACCTCCTTCTCCTTTGTAGTTTCTTGGACTATTGGTCTCCTCCCAAAGCTTACCTGCAAACAATTTAGAAAACAAAGGTACAAGATATTCTATCTCTACTTATCAGTGTTAGGATTTAGATACAAATATGAATGCATTAATAAAATAAGCAAAAAAAAACAATATTTGGGATAGAAACATAATTCCTTTATTCAGATGTGAAGATTACAAAATTTACAACCTTCTCATTAGAAGATGCTCTGCGAACCTAGTCTAGGATCGTCTTACTGCTGCTCCAAGTGAATCATTCTCGAAATACCTCTCACAATCAACTGATATCCTCTGTAAGTAGGGAAGGGATTGTATAATGAGAGGGATGGAGGGGGAATGATGAGGCCAAATATTAGAAAGGGTTTCAAAGTGTGGGATAAAAGGGGGAGGGATTTTGGCAGAGTTTCTCTATTCTAATGATTGATGTTGGAATGGGACACCAAGACCTCTTTTTATATGAAAAAATATGGTTATTCGGTTTGGGGACAGGCTACAATAGGTAAATTGGTTGGGAAACCCTAGATAACTCATAAAATCCATTGAATTCCTTGCAATTTTTTATGTTTTTGCAACTTTTGGAGGAAAACGTGGGTTGTTTAGAATGCAAATAGCGTATGTAAGCAGGCTATCTAGCATGCAACTAGCGTATGTACATGGGAAGTAGTGAAGTAGAGCACGCACATTTTCCAAAAAATGGTTTTTTAAAGAGAGATCCTTAGCAGTAATTTGGCAAATTCTAAGTAGAAAGGCCAATGCCATGTATGCATAGGTAGGGAATTTTAATGCTATAACAATGTTGTGTTTAGATTCATTTAAAATTGGCATTCAAATCATCCCTATGGTTGTTCTTCATGCCAAATTGATAAAGTGGTTTGATATGCCAAGAATAGTTATTTTCTCTCATCCTTTGACATAACAAAATCCTTCGAACCTAGAAGGGATTCCATCACCTCATCAGGAAATTCTATGAAAGATACTGACTTATGCATTAGATTCATAGATTCTAACATTTTTCATGGTGAACTTCCATTCAAATAATATGAATTTTAAGACAAGGGGATTCCTACCTTTGCAACTAGGCTTACACCTAGGATGACAAATTTGAATTCTATGTCAAAGGAAAGTTGTAATTTGACATATAGGAAAGCATCGACAATTTTGAGTTGATATGAAACACCATATTGGTAACACTTGAAATGGAAGAAGAGGTAACCATGCCTACCTTTGCAAGTTTGGTGTGCATTTCAAAGGATGAGGTGTAAAGGTTTTTTTGTAAATATATAAGTAGATTGGAACCTTTGAACATAACAAATGTCAAGCCTACTCACTAGTCAATGGAGAGCTCACTATGAATTTGAAATATTGGTTGTTTCTTGATACTTATCCTTTGAATGAAAACTCAATGAGAATATGATGAATTCAAAAGATTTGATATTATTTTATAAGGTTGGGCCTTGGCCTACTTGATCTATAAATTGTAGGCCTATGTCTTGTGCATTTCATCAACATGGATCTCTATGGAGTATAAATTTGTAAGGTATTTTTACCTCAACAATATGAGTATAGGCACCTTTTGGTGTGTTTATATGCATTTCAAATTGGCATGCACAACAACAAATAGGGCTATTGTGAATGCCAAATTGATAAAGTGGTTTGATAGCCCAAGACTAGTTTTTTTCTCTCATCCCTTGCTATAATTGGTGCCTTGGGTGGTTTCTCATTTGGTCTTAAGCATTTGGAATAAATTGGCACTTAAGGGATAGGTCTAGGAAAAAAAAATGTACTTGTTTTGGTTGAGGAAACTATTTCCTCCATGGATGCAAATAATAGTTGATATGTTGTTTTCCCTCTTACATTTCAAGCTAGAACTTGAAAAAACAAATTGACCTTAGTTGAGGATAGCATATGGAATTGCTTGATGTGCAATCAAATAGTTTTTGAATGTGAATAAAGGTACATTTTCAATTCAAATTTGAATATCATATGGAGAAAATCAATGTTATTGCAATCCAAGAGGTTGTATAATAAGTTCTCAATGTCCTTGCAAATAAATTATATAAATACGGATATGCGAGTAATATAAATAAAATTGGATATATGTTTGGGAAGTTGTTCTTCAATACATACCTTATATTCTACACAGTTATAAATCTCAATATCTATACCTCCTTCAAAGAGGCATTTGTAATATTTGTTTTTCCTGCTTGCCTTATACAAAGTTGTATTGCCTATTTTACTAACTTACCTTATACAAACCATTTCCCTTCCTAATATATTAATAACCTTTTGTTTCATGAATTGATCTCTTGACCATGATAAATTCGGAGTGTCTATTAATATTATTAATCTTATTATCTACTAAATATAGAAATATTTTATTTTTACAAAGAAAATTAAATCTTGGTACTAAGTTTCTAGATTTACTCAATTGTAAATGATTAGTGGTTCCATAAGTTAGGTAATTAAAATAATAATATGTATTATTGAATCTCTTCTCACACTTATTATTTGAAATGGTATTTTTAGATCCAACATTTTCTTAAGGAAAAAGAACACTATTTTACTAGCCTTGGAGCTATCATATTTTTCTATCACTACTAAAAGAAAAATACCTAAAGAAATTTTAGTGTTGGTAATCTTAATAAACTATGATTTATATTATGTGTTACCTATTATTATCCCAATTGTTGTTCAAAATAGGGATGGACTATTAGAAATTATAATCTTTATAACCTATAGAAAATAAATCCAACTATAAAGATGAATTGTGAGTCTAAAATACATTGAGTAAAGAGGAGGAATATATAATTGCAATAGGAACCTATGATCGGTCAAAGTGTACACATGTCAATACCCTAGGTGGCCATGTCACCTACCAAGTAGAATTATACCTTGTTTCTTTAGTCTATAGGTAGAGGCACTCTCTTTAGCTATGTAGAGGTTGGCAAGTCCTTTGCTCCCCATACCTCTTAATGTTTGTCAAGGAAAGGCATGTCAATGCAAGGCAAGGCATGTCAAGGCAAGGCAAGGCATGTTAGGGAAAGTCATGGCAAGTAAAGGAAAGGAATTCCAAGGAAAGGCATGGCATGCCAAGGCAAGGGAATGCATGGCAAGGAAAGGCATTGCAAGGAAAGTCATGGCAAGGCATGACAATGCATGGAAAAACATGGCATGTTAAGGAAAGGTAAGAAATGTCAAGGAAAGGCATGTATTGTTAAGGAAATGCATGGCTTGTCAAGGAAAGACATAGCAAGTCAAGGCAATACATGTCAAGCCAATGCATGGATTGTCAAGGAAAGGCATGGCAAGGCCAGGAATGGCATGTCAAGGCAAGGCATAGAATGAAATGTCAAGGCAAGGCATGGAAAGGCATGTCAAGGAAAGGAAATGAAAGGTTTGTCAATGCAAGACATGTCAAGGAAAGACATGGCTTGTCAATGAAAAGCATGGCCAGGCTAGGCATGTCATGTCAAGGCAAGGCATGTCAATGGAAGTCATGGGATGTCAAGGAAAGGCATGTTAATCTAAGGCATGGCACATCAATGCAAGGAGAGGTCAGTCAATGAAAGGCACGTTAATTCAAGGTAAGGCATGTCAGGGAAAGGAATGGAAAGGAAAGGCAAGGCAAGGCATGTCAAGGAAAGGAAAGGTATGTCGGGGAAAGGAATGGAACGGCAAGGCATGGAAAGGAATGTCAAGGAAAGCCATGGTATGCCAAGGAAAGGCACAAGAAGGAAATGCAAGGAAATGCATGGAAAAGCAAGGCATGGAAAGGAAAGTTATGATAAGGCATGGAAACATATTCTATACTATGGTTGGCATAGGGACATCTTCATTCATACATATGCAATCTCGTGCTTTGTGACCAAGATAATTGCATTTGTAGCATACAATATTTTTTTCCATCAATGGGTAAAATGAATTATAACTTATGTTTACAAATCCACAACTATTTCCATATCTTATGTTTACACCATTCATGTTTCTTGCGTATTTGTTCCTTTCATTGATTATGCAATTAATTGCCTTATGTCCAAATTTTTTGCAAGTATAACAATGACCAAGAAATTTTTTTTGATACCTGGGAGTAAGTGACCTTCTTTCTAATGTAGTACATCTAGGTTCATGATCTACTCTTCTGTAGTTTCCTTCATACTGATTGAAGCTTCTTTGATTCCTGAAGGTAGGATGTCTTCTTGGATATTCATCTCTTTTGTAATCATTCCTTCTTTCTCATATCCCGGTCCACTTCTCATCAATTGTGTGTAGATATTTTTTCAACCTTCTTCTTGGTATTTGCATCTTCTTTGTATGAAGTTTCACCCATGCATCCAATATGTGTTAATTATTTTGTCACTTGAGAGTTTCTTAAGATCTTCCTCAATGAGACAAGTTCTTGTACAAGTTTCTCACAATCTTCTTCTTTCTTCATCATTTGGACCTTCTTTACTTATGGTATTCTTCTTGCTTCTTTGAGTAGAGTTTTCAAGGAAATTCTTTCTTCTCTTAGTTTCTGAAAGTCTTCTAATTGTTTCTTTAATCTTATAACTGTATTTTCACAACTACCCAATTCACTTCTTAGTTTTCTACGCGTGTCTTTGAGCTTGCTATTTTCAATCTCAACATGCTTCAATTTTTTAAGATTCTCATCTTCTTGTTGAATCATTTATGCTTCATGATTTTCTTCTTCATCATTGGAATTTTCTTCTTTAGTGTCATCTCTTTCAATCCTTGTATGAGGAAATTCAAATTCAACATGTCCTACTCCTTCACAATTAAAGAAAAAGAACTGACCTCTATTTTCTTCTTTGAAATTTGAGATGTTGTAATTTGCTTCAAATTCTTCTTCTTCTTCTTCTTCTTCTTCCCTTGCATAAAGGTATTGTAGCTTGTCCCAAATATATTTTTCTAATGCACATGATCCCACCTTGGATTTCACTAAATCTATCAATCCATCAAGGATGGTATCTATTGCCAATTTTTTGTTCCTTTTTGCTTCCTTCTGAGTTGCAGTCTTTGGTTTCTTCAAAGCATTGTATCCTGAAGCAACTGAGAACCAAACATCTTCCCCAA
>JZKD02S0532994.1:718158-729895 GCA_000966675.3 Picea glauca
AACAATAGTATAAGAGTTACACCAATACACCACAATACACCATGCACAATATATGAGAAATAATCAATAGTTATTGTTCAAGGGAAGTAATGACTTCCAAAGGTAGCTACAAATTACAAATGTAAAGGGAGAGATAAACCTCCAAGAGGAATATACAATCCTCCAATATCATGAGAGGATTTAACTCTCCATCATTTCCCCTTCCTTCCACCCAAGAATATATGAGAGATAATAAAACTTTACATTAAATCATCACCATCAACCAACGATCACATAGAACCTAATAATGCTTCATGAGAATTCTTCAACTTCTGCAATTATTCAATTCTTGGAATACTTTTATATTGTAGATAATATTACTCAATGTATTTTCTAAAACTTCTCCAAGTTTCACTCCTTTAATCCTCCCAAAAAGGAATTTATAGAAAGAATAGTAGACCTTATTTAATTATGGTTTATTCAGGAGACTGAACTTGTACAAAATGCCCTTCGCTCAATATTTAACATAAGATTCTGAAACTCACACAAAATAAACTAAAGTCCGTACTATTTCCAATGAAATTAGTCCCACGTCATTTGAATTCTCTATGAAGACATTATGACTATTTTACCCGGAACACATATTTATTGATTAGCTTCACGACTGGTCAAAAACCCTATCTTCCATAGAGTTTATATCCATAATTATAGATAATAAAGAGCTAAAAATTTTACCATAGGTACCTTGACATGTATTCTCAATACCATAGAAATTTCACCATCTGAATCATTCTAGAAAAAAATTTATAGCGAAAATGGTAAGATGACCTGAAAATAACATACCTTAGAACACATCACCAAAAGACTTCATCCTCCCTTGAAATCCGACCTTCTTTACTTATGATTTCCTCTCAAATTCAACTTGTGGGTTAAGAGAATGTATAATGATATGTATTTATACCATTTATGTCACTTATTTTTAATATTAGGGCCGACCTAACACTTTCATATTTTGTAATTCTTTTCTTTAATTATCTTCAGGGCATACATGTACTTCCTTCTTAAATTCACTTTGTCATCTTCAAAAATTCATTTCTCCTCAACCATGAGGATCCACATGATGTATCACATACCACCGGAAACAACATGATGTATACTATCCATCCATGGGTGTTTTATCTTCATGTGCATTTTCCTTCATGTCCAAATACCTTCATCAATCTTGCGGTCCAAAACCATGACTAGGGTTGACATTAATGACAACAACCAATCTTCCAACAAGATTAATATCTATTTTTTCTTAATTGGTTGAGCTTATCAAATCCATGCTAAGAAATGGAAATGAGGTAAAGTGGAAAATTGAAACTAGGAATTATTTTGATCAAATCAAACAAGCATTGACTGAGGCACTTGTTCTTATCATCCTTGACTATTCAAAAGACTTTATGATATTTTATTTTTCCTCAAATGACACATTGGCTATTGTTCTTCAAAAAAACACAGATGGGATGGAGTAACCCATTTATTTGTTCAACATATCACTAAGGGATGCAGAGGTTAGGTATGAAATTATGGAGAAGCATGCTTATGCTTTGGTTAAATCCCTCAAAGCCTTCAGGGTATATATTTTGCATTCCATAATTATTTCCTATGTCCCATCAGCTTCTGTGAATCAAATCTTAATCCAACCTGACATAGATGGAAACATGAGTAAGTGGATTGCCAAAATTATGGATTTTGACCTTGAAATGAAGCCTACTAAGTTGGTGAAAGGGAAGCGTTTAGCTAGGTTGTTAGTTGAATAAAATTGTAAATCACTTCGGGTTAATTTCATGAATGCAGTTTTTGTATATCAGTAGACTGTTATTGTTAGCAACAACTCACAAACCAATCCCAAATTGACAGAGTGTAATTGGTACAAGGACCTTATACATTTCTTGCAAACATTGCAGCCCCCAAATGGATTTGACAAGACTAAGGTGAGAGATTTAAAACTCAAATCAATCAGATACCACATTTTTTATCATGTTTTGTATTGGAAGGATCATGTTGGGTTTCTATTATTAGACCTAGATGAGGAAAATCAAACCATGTCTGACTTTCATGATAGCCTGTGTGAAGGCCATCATTTCTGGAGGACCACAACATATAAATATAAATGTGTTGAACCTGCACAGAATAGATCTAGCTAGAAAATACTACACACATTTGCAGAGAGAAAATAATAAAGAAGAAGCAATAGAGAAAGAATGGAAGAATTCTCATTAATCATTATTCCACACTCAAAGAGTGAATAATTTACAATAGATATAAGATACATGAGTAACTAATGAGCCATAGTGGTGGTCTAGATTGATCTGGACACACACCAACAATTACAAGAATAAACTGCCACCTAGTCTAGTCTCTCAGGCAGTTACGGTAGTGAACGGCCACCTAGCTGAGTTAAGTAGTCAACTAGTCTTCAGTTAACTGAATGAACAAAGAGTAGTGAGTTGGTGATGATCCCAATGTTTCATAGCGACAAAACGAATGCAACATCTAAACTCAACTCAACTAGTCAAACTGAAGTGTCAACTGAAAGAGAATATTCTCTAAGTGGAATATTCTCCCCTAAAATATAGGAGACTGGATAATGACTAATTATGACTAATAAACGAGGAATAACCTTAGGAAAAATAAATCCTAGGTGTGTGTGAAGTAACTCCAACACCCCCCCTGAACATCACTATGGTGAAAATAAAGAATGGGTCCTGGTTACGAGGCCATGTTAGGTACCCAAATACAAAAGATACAATGAACTAAATGAGGAAAGAGGGAAAAACTCATGAGAACAAACCCCCCCCTCAAATTACAATGCATAAAATAAAAAATGAGAAGAAACAAAAAAACAGTTGTTAAGCAACCATGTCCTTCACTCCAAGAAGACCTCGTAACTATGCAAGTTTGTTCTCTTTGAAGATTTTGTTGAAGATGTAGATGTCTGGATCTGATGAAGTATATGAATCATTGATATTTCCACACATATCCACTTTATCTTCTTGTAATGAATAATATCCAAATAAAATTAGGATGAAATTTTGAAAACCGTGCGGTCGTTTCCAGAAAAATGCTTAAATTTTGTTGATTTTAAAATGATCATAACTTCACTTTCCGAACTCCATTTTGGACGATTGTTTTTTTGAAATTGGATATTTTCCCAAGAGGAATTCAAATATCCAATTTGTTTCTACAATTGTTTCTCAAAAAATATCAGAATGGCGTCTGATGTGTGTATCTCCCTTTTTGTCTCCTGACATGCATGCATGGTGCATGCAAAAGTGTTTGCATGTGACTCTTGAGATGCATGTCATATATCTTCCACATGAATTTCAGAAAATAAATCTGAAATGGAGTAGACATAATATTCAATTATTGGAATACAAATTTATGCAAAATCATTTGTAGAAGACTCTTCATAATAAGAGGCTTGATCTTCAGATGCTTCTCTTTTGGCTCTATCTGCTCTACCTCCTGCATGAAATATTCACAATATTCTTTTTTCCCAAATAGAACCTCCAATCTAGTCCATAATTCATTTGGAGTTAATCCTTTTGATTCTTCATATACTTGATGGAAATGTTCTGGAGAAACAAACATGTCGATACTTCCTATGGCCATACCTTGTCTATTGAGAAAGTCATTTTTCTCATCGAAAGAATTAGGCTCTAATTCCATTGCCATAGTAATTTGGTACAAGCCTCTGCATCTAAGGTGAATCAGAATTTTTGGCTTCCATTCAAAATAGTTATGAGGTGTGAGAAGTATTTCTGGCGAATAATCCATATTTTTGTTCTCTTCAATCTTTTGTACCTGCAAAACATGATTTGGTGTAGCTTTTGCTTAATATTCCATCGGCTCTGATACCATGTAAATGTATTGAACCTGCACATAATAGATCTATCTAGAAAATACTACACAAATTTGCAGAGAGAAATTGAGAAAGAAGAAGCAAGATAGAAAGAATGGAAGAATTCTCATTAACCGTATTCCACACACAAAGAGTGAATAATTTACAATAGATATAAGATACATGAGTAACTAATGAGCCATAGTGGTGGTCTAGATTGATCTGGACACACACCAATAGTTACAAGAGTAAACTGCCACCTAGTCTAGTCTCTCAGGCAGTTACGGGAGTGAACTACCACCTAACTGAGTTAAGTAGTCAACTAGTCTTCAGTTAACTAACTGAACAAAGAGTAGTGAGTTGGTGATGATCGAAATGTTGCATGGTGACAAAACCAATGCAACATCTAAACTCAAATCAACTAGTCAAACTGAAGTGTCAACTGAAAGACAATATTCTCCAAGTGGAATATTCTCTCGTAAAATATAGGAGACTGGATAATGACTAATATGACTAATAAATGAGGAATAACCTTGGGAAAAATAAATCCTAGGTGTGTGTGAAGTAACTCCAACAATAAAATACTCAGAGTTGGGTACTTTTGGCCTAGTCTATTCACTGATGTCTATGCAAAGATCAGGACCTGTGATAAATGTGATAAATTCTCAGGGAAGAAGTAGTTAAAATATCTACTTATGAAACCCATAATTGCATGTAATATACTAGATATAAAAAGTATGCAGAACAGAAATAAAATGCTAGAAATGGAAGAATAACAACAATACAACCTGAATAATCACCACAATAACACTGAAATGATATAAGAATAACAACAGAAATATCACTTTGATTCTTAGAGAAATGTTCACGGACCTCTTCGAGGGGGAAACCTCAAGTTGAGCAGAGCTCTATTACAATAATCTCGAAGCTAGGGTTCTCATACCCTTGACTTCTGTTTATATTAAATATGTCTATCAAAAGAAGCATCTAGAGGAAGATCCTTCTAGAAGTGAAAGCCTCTATTAGTTCTTCTTACATTTGACTTATTCTATTTTATTGCAAGGCCTTATTAGTATTGACCTTTATTACATCTGAATATATTGTTCTACCTATGTGCGGATTAGGACCCTAACATGTCCTCCCCCTTAAAAATAGCCTTGTCCTGACGGCTTGAGATGTGGAAATCGTTGTAGAATGGTAGCTGGTTCCCAAATGGATCCTTTTTTGGCTAACTTGAGAAGGTTGGTTTGAATTTGGCACTTAGTTCCGATCACTTTCTTTAAGCATGAAAAATGAAAAACAGGATGTAGCTTCGAATGAATGGAAAAGATAACTGATAGGCCACCTATCCCACATGCTTGAGAACTATATAAAGGCCATAAAATTTGGGTGCTAGCTTCTGACAATGCTCGGCCTTGAGGGAATTATGCTTGTAAGGTTGCAGACATAGAAACACCTGGTCCCCTTCTTCAAATTGACGTTCAGAGCGACCTTGATCTACTTGTTGCTTCATGTGATTCTATCCCATGACCAAACTCTCTTTGAGGGTACGGAGAATAGCCTCTCAAACTGTAAATGTTTGGTCAACTGCCTGGACCTTCGAGACACCAGGTAAGTACGAGAGAACTAAAGGTGGCTTCTGTCCATATACCGCTTCAAAAGCAGTCATGCGTGTAGTTATATGGTATGAAGTTTTGTACCACCATTCAGCTAGGGGTAACCATTGAGCCCAATGATTTTTCTTTCCTGAGGCAAAACACCTCAAATATGTTTCCAAACACTTGTTGACAACTTTTGTTTGACCATCAATCTGGGGATGATAAGCTTTGAGATATAATTGGGTGCCTTGTAGCTTGAATAGTTCTTGCCAAAAATTTCTTGTGAAAGTGGGGTCCCGATCAGAAACAATAGAGTGTGGCATGCCATGGAGCTTGAAGACCTGATCCATGAAAATTTGAGCCACCGTGGATGCTCTAAACAGGTGTTGAAGAGCACAAAAATGAGCATACTTGGAAAGGTGATCAACAACCACCATGATGACTGATTTATTTCTTGATTTGGGTAAAATCCCATAATAAAATCCATAGAGATGTCCTTCCAAATAGCAGGTGGAATCGAGAGTGGTTGTAGTGTTCCCGTAGATTTGACTGTTTCTCCCCTGTTGCATTGACACACATCACATTCGGCAACAAAATTACGAATGTCATGTTTCATACTATCCCAGAAAAAAGAACGTTTGACCCTGTCATAGGTTTTGGTGAACCCGGAGTGCCCCACTATTGGTGTAGCATGAAGCTCAGAAAGTATCGTGGATTTAATCTTTGATTGTTTAATTAAATAAAAATGGCATTTGTACAGAAGCTCATCATGGAGCCAAGAGTACCCTAGGGAAGATGGAGCACTGGACTGCAATTGTTGGATCAACTGCGAACTTGTGGGATCTTTTAGCCATTCCTGGCAAACAACTTGGAGCCAGTCTGGTACAATGAAGGAAAGAGAAAAAAGGGATCCTTCATCTTCATATTTGTGGGAAAGTGCATCCACAACCACATTTTCTTTTCCTTTCTTGTAAATTATCTCATAATCATAGCCAAATAGCTTAGTTACCCATTTTTGTGTCTCTGGGGAGGAAATGCGTTGTTGCAAAAAATACTTGAGGCTTTGATGGTCTATCTTACTTTGGAAGTGTTTCCTCAATAGATAAGTGCACCACAAATCAACGGCATGCAGAATAGACAACATTTCCTTTTCATAGATAGATTTGCCGAGATTTCTTTCAGATAGTTGCTTGCTAGTAAAGGCCAAAAGCTGACTCTCTTGCATAAGGACAACACCAATTCCTTTCCCTCAAGCATCACATTCCAAGACAAAGGTCTTTGTGAAATCAAGAAGGGCCAAGAATGGAGTGGTGCAGATGGCCATATTCAAGGTTTGAAAAGCTTGAGAAGTAGCTAGAGTCCAAGTGAAAGAGTTCTTTTTTAGGAGAGCAGTGAGAGGTGCTACAATCTTTTTGTAATTCTTAACAAACTTGTGATAATAACCTATTAAGCCCAAAAATCCACACAATCTTTTGAGAGTCTTCGGGTGAGGCCAGTCTTGCATAGCTTCAATCTTTTTAGCATCCACCCTAACGTCATCCTTGCCAACCAAATGACCCAAGTGCTCTACTTATGAGGAGCCAAAAGCACATTTAGATTGTTTTAGGAAAATTTGGTGCTGAGAGAGTAGATGGAGAACTTGATCCACATGAGCAAGATGTTATGTCTAGGTCTTGCTATAGATGAGGATATCATCAAAGAAAACTAAGACAAAATGATGGAGGAAAGGATGAAAGACATGATTCATGAGGCTTTGGAAGGTGGAGGGGGCATTACACAAACCAAGGGGGATGACCAAAAACTCATAGTGGCCCTCATTAGTTCTAAAGGCAGTCTTGGGAATGTCTGCCTCTTTCATACATATCTAGTGGTAGCCCGAATGAAGATCAAGTTTAGTAAATAATTGGGCACAACTCAGTTCATCTAGGAGGTCATCAATGACCAGAATGGTAAATTTGTCTTTAATGGTAAGTTTGTTGAGGGCATGGAAGTCGGGACAGACTCACCAAGAACCTTATTTATTTAGGACCATGACCACATGAGAAGAGTAGGGGCTCATACCAGGGAAGATAACACCTCCATTAAGGAGTTCCTGGACCATTTTCTCAATTTCATTTTTTTGGGAAAAGGGGTGACGATACAAACAGATATTGGGAGGGAGGCTTCCAGGTACAAGGGGAATGGAATGATCATGAACACCACATGAAGGAGGGAGTCCCTAGGGAGTGGAAAAGACCACTTGATGTTTATAAAGGATGGCTTGGAGGTCTTGCGGCACCAAGGGTGTTTATTTTTCTTGGATGGCACGGAGTTGAGCAATAACACCAGAATGACCCTTTTTGAGTAGCTTTTCCATGAGATGGGAATGAATAATCTCAGGTGAACTGGTGGTGATTCCTTGGAACTTATATTGGTGGCCCTCCTGGTCAAATTGCATGATTAATGCCTTAAAATCCATGAGAATGGGACCCAAATTACTTAGCCAGTCTGCACCCAACACAATGTCACACCCGCCCATGTCTATAGAAAACATATGAGATTTCAAATGGTAGTCACCAATTTAGAGACACACATTTTCACAATGCCCTCCACATTTCATGGAGCCACCATTGGCAATCATGATTTGGAAATTATTGATGGCATAGATGTAGCAATGAGTTTCTTGGGTAATGCGGCGATAAATAAAATTTTGGGTGCTTCCACTATCAACCAAGATGATGACCTTTCGATGCTTCATGTAACCAATTATCTTGAGGGTTTGGGGAGTGGAGAAGCCAGTAAGAGCATTGAGGGAAATGACCAGTTCTACTTCGGGAGGGTTTAAGGGAGGGGTTATGTCGGGGGTTTCAGGTGACTCAGACACAAGGGGAGTTTCAATATCCTCTTCCAAAATATCCTCAAAGATGGCCATAAAAAACTTTTGTTCCTTACACTTGCGGCCCGATAAATATTTGTCATCATAATTATAACAAAGGCCTTTGAGTTGGTGTTCATCCATTTCAACCCCGGTCAATTTTTGAATATTTAGTGGAGCAAAGGGAGTAGTGGGATTTACTGGTTTAGGGCGAGGGATAAAGAAGGGTTTCCATTTTTGAGAAGATACAACCTGTTGTGATTCTTCATCTCTTTTAGTAGCCTCCACCCAACTCTGAGGCCAAGCCATGAGGACATCATCCCAAATCTCATCCTTGAGGCCACTGATAAAATATTCTTGAAAAAAGGCATCAAACATGCCCTCTGTCTGAAAAGCCAGGCACTCAAAGGAAGCTATAAACTCTTCCGTTATTCCTGATTGTTTCAACTTTGTCAAACAACCCAAATGGTTGGTGTTAGTGTCAAAGCATTCATAAAGATCTACCATAAAGTGTGTCCAAGCAATATACCCTTGATGAGAAGTTTTTCTCCATTTCCACCATTGCCAACATTCTTGATCTAGATGGAGAACACCATATCAGAGTTTGGCCAAGTCATCTGTAATGCCGTATAAAGAGAAATAATTTTCCATTTGGGTTACCCAACTAGTGGGGTCTGATCCATCAAATTTGATCACATCCACCCGCGGAAGGCGTAGGTCATGTTGAAAGTGATGGTTCTGAAAGTTATGGGAATGAGAGCAATGGTCACCTTCAGTATGTGGAGGTGAGGAAGAGGAAGGGTTATCTGTAGGGATATGTAGTTTGGTGAAGAGTGCCAAAAAGATAGATTCAAGCTGGGAGGTGAGGTCTTGTTTGATTTCTTCCATTGAGGACTGCATGGTTGTATTGATGGTGGCAACATTGGCACTGAATTGCTTCACTTCTTGTTTGGTCTCGATGAGACCAGATTGCAAGGCGTTGAAGCAAGATTCCAAGTCTTGGCTATGGGTATGGGCCATGAGAATGGGGGAACTGAAAAGGGGTGGGCGGGGTCAATTTTTTCTCCAAAAAATGATATGAATGAATGTGATAAGGGTGAAGAGGTGAAGCCAATGGGATAGGTCTCAAATAATGGTGAAAAAATTTCCAAATTTTTTTTTTTTTTTCACCTGCACAGTTATACTCCAGTCTGAAGAATACTACAGAGAGGAAATGCCCAAATGCTTAACCAAAACAAAATGTGTATTTAATTGGCAACCCGAACACAGTTGTGGGACAATAGATCTTGTATGTTTTAATCTGTTTATGTTTCTTTCCCCAAGGGTTAGGTATTCAAGGGTTCTATAGATAAGGGTTTTCCCTATGCTATAGCTCTTTGATATACATGTGGGGTCCAACAGTAGTACTCGGCCCAATATCTCAGGGCACTAACTAAGGAGGATATACCATACCCTTAGTCATACTACTCGACTACCCAGGTACTAGAGAGTATATTCTTGAGTGTTGTTCTTGGTGGCACTATAACAGTCAGGAGACCGATTAGTTTATCTAAAGAGGGATTTAGGAAATCTAGGCTTATACGTACACAGGTGTTGTCTGATGCACTACCACTCGAAGGGGTACCAATAGGGGTTACAAGGGTGGCCAACAGATGTGTGCTTAAGAACCACAGGTATTTCCTCCATGTATGAATCCCTCAACCGCAGGTTTATGCACATAACGACAGATCTATGTGGCTTAAAGTTGTCGAAATATGTCTCTACCCTGAAAAAAAATTACCCACAATTTCTGCCAAGGAAAGTGCTCTGATACCACTTGTAATATCCCAGATATAAAAGGTATGCAGAACATAAATAAAATGCTAGAAATGGCAAAATAACAACAATATAACCAGAATAATCACCACAATAACACTGAAATGATATAAGAATAACAACATAAATAGCACTTTGATTCTGAGAGCAATTTTCATGGGCCTCTTCAAGGGGGAAACCTCCATTCAAGTAGAGCTCTATTACAATAATATCCAAGCTAGGGTTCTCATACTCTTGACTCTTATTTATACTAAATATGTCTATCAAAAGAAGCATCTAGAGGAAGATCCTTCTAGAAGTGAAAGATTCTATTAGGTCTTGTTACATTCGACTTATTCTATTTTATTGAAAGGCCTTATTAATATTGACCTTTATTACATCCAAATATATTGTTCTACCTATGTGCGGGTTAGGACCCTAACATGGCATCTGGTCCTTTCCAGCAATGGAGATTAGATTTCATTAGAGAAATCCATCCAGCTTCAAGTGGCTAGCATCATTGGATACTGACTGCCACTGATTATTTCACCAAGTGGATATAAGCCATTCCTACAAGAATTGCAACATACAAAGTAGTTATTGGCTTCTCGGAAGACCTTTTTTCAAGGTTTGGATGTCCTAACAAGATCATGACTGATAATGCTGCAACTTTTAAATCTGAACCCCTGGTCAAGTTTTGTGAAATTTTTGGAATCCAACTTATTCATTCTACTCCTTATTACCCTCAAGGTAATGGCTTGTCATAGTCCTCTAACAAAATTCTAGTAAAGATCATCAAAAATATGTCTGAGAATAACAAAAAATATTGGGATTCAAAGATGAAATTTTCTCTCTGGGAAGATAGAGTAACTACCAAGAGATCAATTGGTACTACCCCATTTCATTTTGTTTGTGGGACTGAGGTTATATTTCCTTCTCAAATTTCATTACCTGTGGCAAATTTTTTGCAATATCAACAAGGAAATCCAGATGATATGGTCAGGAGGATGCATCAGTTAGTGGAAGCACAATAGACTAGGGAGCAACTCCTTGAAAAAGAACAGAGTCAATAGCAGAAGATCAAACAAGCTTTTAACAAGAAGGTAAAAAAAGAATATTTACAGCTGGGAGACCTGGTGCTCAGATGGGATGAACAAAGGAAAGACACAGACAAACATGGTAAATTAGAAGCCTTGTGGATTGTTCCTTTCAATATTTATGAAGTTTTCAAAATAAACTTATAAATTGCATAACTTGGAAGACTCTGAACTTTTTGGTATCCTAGTTAATGGGCATTCTTTGAAGAAATACTTTTATTAAATCCATGAGTGGCTTTCCCTTCCATTTTAAATATCATTGTTTTTTTTTTTTTCTTTCTTTTGAATAATGACCCTGTTGGCGTTCGGAAGTCACTCCTGGATTGCTAGCAGGAGCAGAGCCCGAAGCCCATCAGAATTAATGTCACGGTTTGATTTAAAAGGTGATCAAACGGAGGGAAACTCAGAACCATATTGTATCAACTCAGAAACCAGACCAGGCATGCATGAACGAGTGAGGTCTTGCGTAAACTCCAAACAGTGAGTTGAAATAAAGGGCGAGTAGGTGGAAGAGTCACGCGAGAAG
>JZKD02S0532994.1:737969-751593 GCA_000966675.3 Picea glauca
CCGGAATGACCTTTTCCGTCGTTGATCCGGGCGTGCTCATCTGGGCCGTCGGAGAGATGCGTCCCCGATTCCGGACCCCCCCCCTCAGCTTAAAGGTCGGAAGGCAAGGAGGGTCCGGAATTCACTGTGCGCCGTTGATCCTGCCGCACTGATCCAGATCGTCCGATCTTGCTTACTGTTTACCACGGGCGCATGTTTCCCGAGACCTTGGACAAGTGGGTTTTAACCCACCTTTTGATTTCCTACCCCCGTTAGCAAGAAATATCGCTAACAGACCCCATATCCCTTGGATAAGACACTGAAACTGCTTGTTCTTAGCAGCTCACAGGGAGCATGCCATCCCCTGTGGAGCCAATGTTATCACATAGATTTTCAATGGTCAATAAAATCTTTAGTTTGATTTTGAGTTATTGAGTCACATATTTTAAAAATTCATCATCATTACCCTGACGTGTCACTTTCTTCTGTTTTATGTTGACCCATATTCTTGTCACTTTGATCGTTAAAATGTCAAATCTAGTCTGAGTTGTATGTGGCCAACTCACTAGGAGAGTTCGCAGTGCCTTCAAAGTACATATTGCATTTATAGTCATCATTTCTCTTAAAGGGTCATGTCAATTGGATATCTCCTTGATTTCAGAGTTGAATTTTAAATCAATATCCAGGGATTATTGTTATGAATGTTTCAACCATTTTCTCCAAGTGTGCAAATAATCCTCCAGCTTGGCGTTGAGAGCTGGTGTTACAGACAAGTGATGTGCATTTCACTACAAACTAGTTGTAGGGGATGTGTTGTTGGGAAAAACACCCTACGGGCTAGCAAACTAGGGTCAGACTTGCATGCAGATTTTGACCGAAAAGAAACTACTTTTTTACCTACAACCCGAGATTTAAACCCCTTTTTCTAAGTAAATGCATGGAAAAGGACCACCTACCTTATTACCAGTGTTTGATGTAGATCCTCCATTGCACATTGATTACTTGCTTGCACTGCTCCTTCCACAGATGACCTGCATTCAAGACAAACAACAACTATGCATGCATGCTACTTCTATACTCAAGGGTTAGAAATCAAGCATAAATTAATCAAATCATAGACAATTCATGCATTGGGATGGGAAAAGTATTCTTTTTATTACTGAAAGTGAATCAACTTACAAAAGCTAAGACCGGCCACCGCTCATTGAACCTGATCCTGGGATCCTCTTCTTCTTTCCTTCAACTGCTTTGCATTAAATCTCCTTTGGCATGAGGAAAGGCTAAAGGGTTGGGACAATGGATTACATAAATGGGCAGAGTTTCTTCGCCATATTTTTTCCTCCTCCAAATGGTACCCCTACCCCTTCTTTTATAGGCTAGAAGGAGCTAGGGTTTTGGATGAACCCTCGACCATGCATGGCCAAGAGTTTTAGTTAACTGACCCATAGCTTTTTGTTTCATCAGCAACTTTCCTTTTTTCATGCTTTGTTAGGTACACACGGGCTGTTGTGAGTCATCCATCATGTACACGCGTTCAGTAATGGGTTAGGGTGCGTGGGCCTTGACACAAGAGGATTTTCAAAGAGTTGTTCAACATATTTTTGGTAAAGAAGGGATATGAGTTGGCCTGATGCCAGGTAAGCATGTGTGGTGCAATTTTAGGGTTATAACAGATGCCCCCTAATGTGTGAGGTCAGAAGAGCATCTGATGGCCGAAATAAATTACCAATCTTTACTGATGTGCCAAACGATGGAGCCCAAGGATCAGAAACCAGGATGTGTCGTCTGCAAAATAACAAATGTCTCACCGAGGTGGGCATACCCATGCTTGGGATAAAATAGAACCATGGCTACCAATGAAATACACTGTAAATCCATGTCAAATAACTATAAAGAGTAGCCGCAAATAATACACAATGGAGCTACATCTCAAAATAAAAAAGATATACATATAGAGTATCCATCTTTCAAAAGTTGATTCGGCCTGATGGCTGAACTTCAGAGCTCGAGAAACAACTTCAAAATCTTCCAAAACTTGGGTAGGAGTGTAATATGAGTGTACGACTGCACTACCCAAAGGTCTTCGACGGCTCATCGGTCATGGACTTGATAATCTTGATGATCGGACTGAAGGCTTCAGTGATTTCGAACAGACTTGATTGGACATTCAGGATGTCCGGGTATGCGGACAAGAGACATATTACTGAGGGGCTGACTCAAGCTTGGTGAAAAACTTCCCTTGGACAATAGCACGACAAGTGATAAGACTCAGGCAACATATATGTTAATCATAAGTCTACTAAGCATGAGGCAACACAAACTCTCCATATGTTTGGAAGAATAACCAAACGGTGGAGGACACAACTCTATATAGCGAGAAAAGATTCATAAGGTCGTACTACATCCCATAGTCTGATGATCAAACAGACAGATGTGCTTTATCCAATGGCGACTCATTATGCTTCCAATAAAGAAAATACTTTTCCCATTCTCTTTTTGGGGTATATTTGATTGTTTTGTTCTTTTAGATAATTTTGGAAAAATAATAAAGGAATATTAAGTTACAATGGAGGAACGAGTACTGCAAACATACAAACTCAAGGCATAAGGACAAGACTGATTTTCTGGTAAAATGATACTTGGGAAAAATCCTCCGGCGGCCAAAGGTGTTAAGACGCAGAAGCAAACTGTCACAAGGTTGGTGGATAAGGTATGCAAATGTGGTTGATAGAACACACAATGGTAATGTCCTTCGATGTAATTTTAACGAGCCCAGAGAAGGTAAGCTCGGTGGTTTTTCATATTTAGAGAGTCTGAAAAAGCATAAAAGGAGACTCCACTGGGGTATCTTTTTCGAAAATAGTCTAGTCAGTTCAAAAAAAGGATAAACTAGCACCGATTAGATGTCAATTCAAAACCATTTTAAAGAGTGTGACAAGGACAAGATCACTCGGCTATTTTTTCACTTTTAAGGAGTCTGAAAAAAGCTTAACTATGGACTCCGTCAAGAATATTCTTTTGGACCAATTTAACGAGTGTGAAAGAATAAGGTCACTCGACGATCTTTTCAATTTTAAGGAGTTTGAAAAGAGACTAAATATGGACTCCACGAGGGTTTCTTTTTCGTCAATTTAGTCCCTTAGGCCCGAAAAAGGAATAAAATTATACCTGAGAGTACTCTTCTAAAGAATGGGAATTCAATAGAGTATACCTTTGTTCATACAGTTGATCGTCCAGACCGAAAAAGGGGTAAAATACCGTCGAACAGACGTGACTTCAAATTTCATTTTAACGAGCGTGAAAGGCCACAAGATCGCTCGAGAATCTTTTCATTTTTAGAGGGTCTGAAAAGGGCTTAAAAGGAGACCTGTTATTTTTGGGAGTCCTGAGGGTGAGATAAAGAGTGAAAAAGAATCATGCAAATGAGGCTCAAACTCATATTCAGGAAAGACTATACGGACTCCCGAGCCTACAATGTTTTTAGAAACGACATGGACACCATAATGCAACCAGGACCTACCTAGGGCATCCATGTTCTGGTAAGCTCTACCACCAATTTGTGACACTTCTAGAGAAGATATGATGGTTTCGTGGCACAACCTGATGGGATCGATCCTATAGCAAAAGAAAAAGACAACGAGATGAAAAAGTTGGGGAGGTAACCTAACCTATATGCTCAAGTTGATTTTTGAATAAAAAAAAAAAAAAAATTATGGACCGTTAATATTTTCTCAAAACTCAAAAAAAAGTCCCAATACCCAATCAAATCCCTCCCATATAACTATTTTATCACTCTAAATGGTTTTTGGTATAAAGAAACTGATAAGGGAGGCCAAAAAAGTGACAAAAAGAGGCCAAAAAGTCTATAAATAGAAGCTGGCAGCTCATTATCACCATTGTTGATTTGGAAATTGACTCTGGAGACAAAAGACCCCCTTTGCCAAAAATAGTGATTCCGGGAGCTACAGTGGACAAAACGAACTTCTACTTGGACCAAGTAAGTACAAACTCCCTTATCTAGCTATTCAATACTTCAATTTCCTTGTTTAGTTTATTTTTTGGGTGGGCATCGACCTTAAAAAGGTCAGCCCTAGGTACACATGGGTTGTCTTTGGACAGGCCACGTGTACATTTGGGCAGAGTAAAATCTGCCCGCATGTACATGCGACTGTCACCTCTACAGCCCATGTGTACCCCCCTTTTATGATGAAAAATCAAACTAAAAGGATGTACTGACCCTCCTTTACCTTGTTCTATTGACAGGATGTATGTCCAGTGGAGGGAAAGGGAGCATGAGGCAATCAGTGAGTTGGTTGCAGCAGATCTGAATGTCATGACCATGTTAATGCAATGTAGTTTACTCAAATTCTTTCTATTTCCATTTATGTGCTCACAACCAAGGCTACTGAATGCCTTGATTGACTACTGGCACCCTGATGCAGAGGCATTTATGCTAGAAGGGCAATCACTGGTACCCACCACCGAGGATATCTACTTTCTGACTGGCCTCTCAAGGAGAGGGGAACCAGTCAACTTCTGGATGTTTCCTGCGGGGCCGAGCAAGATCTCAAAACTGATAGCAGAGCATTGTGAGGCTGGGACTGATCGTGTGGGCTCCCAGGTACCTATTAGCAAGATTATTAACTTAGCGTTGTAGACTATATTGTTACTGATTGGGCGGATTATAGGCTCAACAGCCTTGCATCAGGCGTCATGCGCACAGATGAGTTGTGCCATCTAGTGCATGAATGCACAAATTTTTGACTGGAGTACCACACTGCTCAAGTGCATGAAGAGGCAATTGACAGATTTCCGACAGCAGACACAAAGGAACTTCGGGTTTGGGACCATCTTGTGTTCATTCTTTTTTGAGAGAGTTCCAAGTTTTAGTCCTTGGGTTGTAGTACGAGGACATCAGGCCTCTTTCCCTGCAGTGTGTAGAAGGACAGTCTTACTGCCGCGACAGGGTTGTGGAAGGACCGTTGAGTCCTTCAATGATGATTTCTTTGCTTGGCTGTCACGACAGATCCCTGTGATTGAGGACTACCCATATGCAAGGATAGATTTCTCTAGAGATCCTGAGATACCTATGCCTCCTAGTGAGGAGTGAGGGGAGATGTGTAAGTCTTCACCTTTGTAGTTTTTTTTGTTTACATATGTAATTTTTATGTCTTTTTGTTATATATATCATTTTTTTTTTTGTATGCCAGAGTATTTGACGAATAAACGTTTGTTGCATGCAGATGTGGGACCCATGCGACCTGTCGATTACGCACGGAACAGGCGTCGTCCACGACTAGAGGCCACATCTGTTGCCACTGGGGGAGCAGCAGTAACATGGAACCTCCCAACCGGAGAGGCCGAGAGAGTCCTTAGACGAGTTGAGCAGAACTTCACTGCACTCACTCGCACAGTCCCGATGGTAGAGATAGAGGACCTGCCACCATCCATGCAGCCGCATGTAGTGGGGGCACCTAGGAAATGGGTCCGATTGTTTAGGCATTTAGCCCATGCTGTGGATGATTATAATAGGGCCCATAGGCCCTGAACCTACTTAGACTTTTTATGTGCCACGAGCACCTACTTGTATATATTTTTTGAGGGCATAAGCCTAGTGACTCGTTACTACCCATTTTTGAGGCACTTGCATCCATCTATGTACTCTGGTTATTTTATGATGTTATATATGGTTTTTATATTTTGTGTCTTATGGATTCTGTGTGAAAAAATGTATTTACATGTTTATGTCAATGTTATTTCATATGTGTGCAAGATGCCAATCTAAAATTTGATTACCTAGAGTATCTGTAATTTGGTTTAATCTTCTAGGAACATGAAAATATGTAATATAATCAAAGTTTCGTTCTAAGAGACATACCCTAAGGAAATGTCGGTGTAAAGTTAGATCATGAACCTAGTATACTCTGTTTAGCTATGACACAACCAGTTGAGCATCGAGATAGACTCAGAGATGAGAGATACCCAATGACAAGGCATCACGAAGCAACTCAATAACTGCACTATACTCGGCAACATTATTTGTGGTGTCACCTAAGCATATACCTCCGAAAGATAATAACTGGCCCTGAGGTGAAATGATTACCCAAGCTATGGAGGTAAGCCTCTGCATGTGCTGACTAGCACTGTCTGCATACCCAATGAACACCTCAGAATCACTTGACATCTGCCATATTGACGAAAGAAAACATCAATGACACGTCCATAGCACTTAAAAGAAACTTACAAAGTAATAGTACAAAGACTATACATATGTTACAGAAAGTGACCCACAGTGACTTGTCTATGAGTACTACTTCTTGAGGTAGAGCCCATTTCTAGGATCTGCCAAAGCATTCCCTTACCAAACGTTAAGCGCCCTTTTTTAATACCTCTTCTACAATGAAGGGTCCGAACCACATGGGTTTAAACTTTCCTGCCCCCAGAGGGTCCTTATCTTGGTCATAGACCAGGACAAGGTCGTCCTCAAAAAAAATATGAGGACGAACAGACCTATCATATTGACACTTGACCTTATGTCTGTGAGCCTCGTTGGCTAGGGCTGCATCACGACGCTACTCATCGAGCTACTCAAGGTGTACTAACCGTTCTTCAAGCGAAGAAGTGTCTGGCAATAACTGTACTGCCAATTTTAGAGATGGGATTTGACATTCGATGGGAAAGACTGCCTCCAGCCCATAAATGAGTTGAAAAGGTGATAAATCGGTTGCAGTCTTAATAGATGTTCGGTAAGCCCATAATGTCGAGTATAACATCAAATTGCTGATTTGACTTGGCCAAGTTGATAGTTTGTTGTAGAATAGTCTTAAGTGTTTTGTTTACAGCTTCCACCTGCCCATTGGCTTGGGGGTAGTAAGGTGATGAATGCTCCTGCTGTAACCCAAGATTTGATGTTAATTCAGACATCATTTGGTTCTGAAAGTGACTTCCATGGTCAATGAGAATCTCTCTCGGGACGCTGAACCTTGCTATGATTCGGTTGAATAAAAAGAGAGTTGCAGTCTCTCCATCATCTTTAAACGTTGGCATAGCTTCGACCCACTTAGTGAAGTAGTCGACAGCTACGATGATATAGAAGTGCCCCCTTGCTGATTGGGGGTTGCATGTAGTGTAATCAATCCCCCATTTAATGAAGGGACCAACAATGATTACAGGAAACATAGTAGCGATATGTGCCCTCATCTTCCGAAAGAAGATTTGGCATGGATGGCACTTCTTGACCTATTCTATACAATCTTTAATAAGTGTTGGCTAGAAGTAACTTGCTCGTAAAATGTTTTGGGTTGTTGCCAACCCAGATCAATGACTGCCACAAGTTCCAGTATGGCAATCGTTGAGCACGATGATGGCCTCCTCATGAGTGAGACATCGACGTAAGATGTAGTCTACACCTCTCCGATACAACGTATCATCGAGTATGAGATAATTCTTAGCCTAATGGTGTATCTGTTGATGCTCGTCATGAGAAGCAGAGGTGGGGAACTTCAATTTCTGGAGATAGATAAGTATATCTCCATACCAAGGGTCTGTAGATGCAATCAAAAACATATCTCCCCAGATAGGTGATTCCTCAGGCACACCGTCACTTGACTCAATCGGAAGTTCCAAAATAAGCTCTGCGAAGACCTATGACTTCTTGGACTTTGCCGAAATGAACTCTAGGTCAAATTCTTGGAGGATGACTATCCATCTACTGATTTTTCTGCCTATAACTCGTCGTGTCAACATGTACTGGAATGGATTCTTGACAGCAATGACGGTGGTCTTGCGAAATAGAACATAGTGACAGAACCGTTGAACAACATGAACTGCTACCAATGCAAGTTTTTCGATATGAGAATAATTGAGTTCCAGTCCTACGAGGCCTCGGCTAAGGTAATAGATCACGTATTATGAGAACAAATCATCTTCCTGAACGAAAACCATGCCAATGGTTGACTCTGCGGAAGCCAGATATAATAAGAAATCTTTGTTATAGTTAGGTGGCCATATCAAAGGTGCGGTTGTGAGGGCGTGTTTTAATGCGTCGAAAGAGCATTGAGTGGCTTCGTCCCAAAAAAAAGGAATGTCTTTATTTAGTAAACGCATAAAGCCCTTGTTGATTTTGGCATAGTTGGCGATGAAGCATCGTAAGAAGTTTGCCTTGCCTTGTAGACTCTGAAGTTGTAATATTGTGCGTGGGGGGGGGCAACTGGATTATTGCCTCCACCTTAAGGGGATCGACCATGATCCTTGTTGTTGATATGATGGAACCTAACAAACGTCTTGATGTTACGCATAAGCTGCACTTGTTTGGATTCAAGCGAATCCTAAAGTAGTGACAACATTCGAAGATTAGTCGAAGGTGTGTGGGATGATCCGTGAGCTTGTGAGAGTGTGATTCTAAATCATCTAGATAGGCCTCGACTATATGCTTAAGGTCATGAAAAGAAAAATACATGGCCCGCTGGAATGTGGCTCCAACATTTTTAAGGCCAAAAGGCATCTTACGATATGCGAATGTACCCCACGGACAAATGAATGTTGTCTTATGTTGGTCTTTAGGTTTGATTTGGATTTGATTATATCCCGAAAAACCATCCATGAATGAAAAGGATTCACAACCGGCACATTCATAAATGATCTGGTCAATGAATGGTGTTGGAAAATTATCTTTGGGACATGCCTTGTTCAAATCATGGAAATCGGTACATACACAAATCGTGCCTTGTTTTTTATTGACTGGCACAGGGTTTGACACCCATTGAGTCAAATGGATAGAATAAATAAAACCTGTCTTTAGCAATTTCTCAACCTCAATCTTGATGGCTGCTGCTTTCTTAGGATTGACTGGACGAATTTTTTGTCGAACAGGCTTGGCATCAGGATACATTGTGATTTCATGTTCAACTATTTTCGGATCAATACCTAGCATTTCCTCATAAGACCAGGCAAAAACATCGCGGAATTCTTTGAAAAGATCCTTGTAATTTTGCATCTCTTCGGGGGATAAATCCACTCTGACGAAGACATTCTCCATGATGCTAAGGTTTCGGGAGATGTTGATGGGTATAGTTTCAACGATAGTTTCCATATTGCCCTCAGCATAAATTTCCTGCGTAGCTAAGAGATTAATAGGACATGGCTGATCTCCCGTCATGGTAATGGTGAATTCTCCTGCTTCGATTTGGCTTAACTCTAGGAGAAAATATGATCTGTGATGAAGATCCTCCCAAGGTTTGTCCGGACTAGTCATTGCTTCGATTACTACTTCGTCAGAAGGCAAGAATAAGTCTAACAAATTGACGTTAGCAAGAGAACCCTGAGCCCAAATAGGCTCTAGAAGTGGATCTAACTCTTGTGCAGGAGTTGGATCAGGGTTAGCTGAAGCTTGCTAGACTAAAGAGTATGCTACTTCAGCAGACGACAAGGGCATGGACATGCCTGAGTGCCCTGTCTCATCCATCGTGGCTAATGGGGAAGGAAGAATCCAAGGATCCTCAAAGTAAGTCGTGTGGAACGACGAAAATTGAAAATTCTCAACCTTATGGTGGTTAGATATAAATTTGACATCGTCATGAGGAGGTGGGTAATCGAAGGTACCCATCAAGGATGGGCACAAACCAAATCCTACGTTAATGACACCTAGTTGAGGATTATCAATCATGGGGACTGTGGATGCCCCCAAAGCTGGGTCAGGTTTGGAGAAAGACAGTTGATCAATGGTCGCTATCCGACCCTTGTGTGGAAACAACAAGACTTGGAAAACTGTAGCAACCATAGCTTGCATAGAATAAGTCCAAATCCATCCTAACAAGAGGTTATAGTCGAGGGGAGCATCGACTACCTCTACTTTGACACACACAATTTTCCCTCCTAACTGCACAGGGAAAGAAGGAACGATGCCATGTGGCCGAAAAGAACGACCATCAAAAGCAGTGAGGAGAGTAGGTGAAGGAGACAAAGTGGGCTGGCCAATGGCCTTCCAACATGCTAACGACATAATGCATGTCGAGGCACCCTCGTCGACCACTGTGCGGAAGATATTTCGTGTAAAAGTTTTCGTGGGATGAGCCACTACTATCTAAAACACTACATGGTAAGGCAGACGAGGTTTTAAGTCAGTTGTATCTAACATGATGGTGCCTGGATTACAAGTCTTAGTAGAGCCCAAAGCAGGTAACAAGGCTTTCCTCTGAGCAGGTCATCTTTGGAGGACCTCCAAAGCAAACATTGCACAAGGGGCTTGTGATAAATCCTCCACCACAGAGTAATTCTGGGCGGCCCTTGCGTTTGGGTTGTGAGAATATTTTTTAAATGCACCCTTTGGAATGTGTGTCATTGTTTCTCCCAACGTATTATCAATCTATAGAGGAAGAGATGGGAGATAAGATTCTTTACCCTTCTCAGAAGCGCTTGGTTTACTATAGTCATGTGCTCTAGTCATTATGAAAGAATCACCCCTAACCATATATACGTTCGCGGATGAGGGATTATTTGCAGGAGGGTAGGTTTCTTGGCTGCCCCCTTTTGTGCTTATAGAGGCTTGAGTTAGATTTTGCCCATGTTGAAAGGGATTAGTCAACACTACTTGTTGTTGCTGTGTGACAAACTTTTGGGCCTCTGGAAGTCGAGGACAAAGATGGGTCGGGTGGTCCTCCGCGCACAAGTTGCATGGATACCCCACCTTCCATTTTTCTGTATTGTCCCTGCCATCATTATCAGTGGGTTTTTTATCCCCCTTACCCTTCTTTCATTGTTTTTTCTTCCCTTTAGGCTGCTGGGTGGCCTTTGGGTTAGTCGACTGTATGGTGTGTACTTCTGATGTTTGGGTAGGGGGAGGAGCCAAAGCAGTAGTTTGGTTGGACGCTGTGTGTTGTATGGATAACTGTTGCAATTGTTTTGTCAATTGCTCAGTGGGATTAGCTTGTGCTGAACCAACAATACCATCGACATGTGGTTCAACTCTATGTCTAGTTTTATCCAGTATCGAATGTAGCGCATCTGGTAAGATGTTGTATAATAAACCAGACTAAGAATAGATGAGCTCAAACTGTTGAGCCCTCATGATGGCATCTTCTTCGGAGAAAACTTCGAATGTTACGACATCTTTGGATAACTATGGGACCAAAGACTGAAGGAACCACTCAAGCAGGAATGATGGTGGGACTGGTACTTTGATTAGACTCTTTCAGCGTCTCCATTCTCGGATATGATCAGAGATATGGTCTGATGTTGTCTGTTTGAAATTGGCGATCAGCTCTGTGCTAGCGTCGTATCTCATAGGTAACTAACTGGAAATGGTTAAGGAAGGCCATCTTCAGTTCGCCAAAAGAAGAGTATCTTGAGAGATCGAGCTCGATGTACCATTTCACGGCACTCTCGATAAGAGTACATTGAAACAATTGCAACTGTACGAAGTCATCTTTCAATGAGCTAGATGAACACCAAAGATGAAAAGTAGTCACATGATCACCTGGATCTTCATTAGGATTGACCTCAAACTTTAGAATGTCTGAAGGCAACTTCGTCAGCATAGGAGGGCAACGTGGATCGTGACAAATAGGATCATTTAACAACCTTGTCAAATCTGGCAAGTGTAATGTCTCCGGGAATGGTAGTTTGGGTTGTTGTTGATAACCTGGGAAAAAGGGTACTGGAGTTTGACTGGCACCAGATTGCCAAGAAAATTTTGGCTGCTGGCCTGGATTCTGGTAGAAACCATGGCCCTGACCAGCATAAGGATTTTGCATCTGTGGAGACATCATGGGTTGATTTCCCATAAAGGACATAGAGTGTTGAGCATGCATCGTGTTTGAAGGACTTTGGGAAGGATTACCCCATGCCAGTCCTGGTGGGAGAGGCATAGTAGTATGTCCAGGGTTCCATGACTATGGAAAGAATTACCCCAGAACGACATTCCAGAGGAGGGAATGGATCCTTGTCCTGAGTTCCAAGGTCCTGCTATGTGTGCTCCCTGTGCAGAAATAGTACCCTGTGCAGGAGTAGATTGTCCAAAAATGGGGTTACCCCCAGACGGAAAAGCGGTTGATGAGAATGTGTTGTTACCAAACGTCCCGTTCCAAGAAAATGGTGTTGAACCTATCGGCATACTTTGCCTAGGTGTTCCTTGAATCCCTGCTCCAAATAAACTAGTGTGTGTAGGCTGCCCGACAGACTACTGATGCGGACCACCAAGCGAAGGGGACGAAGGAGGGATATGACCTCCTGCATAAGGAAAAGCGTTAAAAGGGACAAGAGTGCCCCCAAGGTGTCCTAGCAGAGGAGTGTTAGAGCTCCCTACCCCTATACCCAAAGTCTGTAAAGTGGAGTAGGTTAGTGCAGGACTTGTACCTGAACTAGGCATGCCATATGAAAATGAAGGGCCTGTCACACTAGGTGTGAAGGGGGTTGTGGCCGCCGCCATAGACAGGTTCGGTCCACTGTGCGACGTAGTTGCGACCAAGACCATGGTGGCTTGAACCAACGACAGTAGGTTAGGATATGACTCTCTTGTGGTAGCAAATATGGTGGGAATTGAAGAATTCCCAGAAGAAGTAACAACATTTGTTTTCATAGCTATGTGAGGCACTGTCTGGCATTCGTGAAATTGGATTGATACAATAAACGGTGCCAATATATCAGTGGTTGGGGTTTCATCTGAGCCAAGAGTGGCTGCTTCAAGGTTCAAAACAATTGATTCCTCTGGGAGTTGTTCGGGCAGAAAGGTTTGTAACTCGGTCACTTCAAAAGACCCTTGTTGGTCTAGCTTTCGCCTTAATGGTGGCAGGGGTGGCTCCAGTGTAACCTGCAGCAGGTCAAGAAGCCTTTGTGACTGGCGGAGCTCAAGATCCTCCACTGTGTGAGAATATCTAAGACATTCTAAGGTATTTTAAATTTTCAAAAGTAACACACACAAAAAAAGAATCCCCTAAGAGATAAGACAAGCAATCAATAAACTATTTGGAAGAACATTTACAACAACCAACACTAGAGCAACTTACCAGTGCAAGTGAAAATCGAACATGGAAGCACCCTCCGGGTATACTCTGCAAATCATGGCCCGATGTTTGTCCTAGGTACCGTGGTATACCCCCACAGTCACCTGTGTATTTACCTAAAAAGATTGGCAACTAGGCTGCCAGCACGCGAACAGTCACCAGGCGGGTACAGTTGAAAGTCAGGTAGACCACAATGAGAGAGGTATCGAACCTGAAACTTTTCAAGGGTATTGAGAGCAAATGGTATGGAAGACAACTGAGGACCTTGAACGGATTCAAGACCCATGAAGCCTTGTGGAAAATGCAAACGAAGGAATCTCACAACAAGCCCTCTATATGTGTTATCCACTACGATTGGTCTGGTTTTGGAGGGGTTATCTCCGTTACCTTTCCGCACGTGACCTTGTGTTTATCCCCTGTGTTAGAGGGGGGTCTTGGATAACTTCCACAAAACTATACTTAGACACTCCCTATCTTAGACTCTAATGTTTGGTTTTGAATGGCCTTGAAGAGTTTCCTGTCCAACCTAATTCAAGGCCCTAGTCCTGAACTAGTTTGTGAACCCTACAAACATAAAAGTCTAGTAGATTTTAAAATTAGCATTGCTTTTATGGATTTATCTTACATCAAGGGGTATGAGGGTGAAA
>JZKD02S0532994.1:789086-828388 GCA_000966675.3 Picea glauca
GTTGTAGCCAGAGAATTGGGGAGTTGGAGCTTCCCTCAGGTTGTAGCCTGAGAAACTAGGGGGTTGGAGCCTCCTTCCAGTTGCAGTTGGAAAATAAAGGAAGTTGGTGCTTCCAGTGAATGTAATTCTTCAATACATATAAGAAAAATCATTCCGTGGTTTTCTCTCGATTTGGGTTTCCACGTAAAACACTGGCGTACTGTGTATGTGTTTGATTGTTTATTTCTTACTACTCATTATTGGATAATAATTTTACATTGATATAACATTTAAAGAAAAAAGATTATAATTACACTATTACTGATTCACCCCCCGTCTCAGTAATCCAACATGGTCACCTTCCTATCCAAATATTTAAATACAAAACCCTGTCACTCGTTTCCTACATTTGAGATTTTGGTTGTCCCTAATGATGGGTGGAGTGTCAACTCAAAATTTTGGACTTTTCGAAAACCATGTACACAATGTTTATCCAGAAATATATTATACATTTCTAAACAGTGATGACATTTTTCCTAAGTCTTTCATATTGATGAAAAATATTATGTTTTTGTTACCCTTTGCAAGCTAAAGATCTCTACTTTTAGGTCTCCATGTAGTCTCTCTATCTTCTAGAAGATTTCTTTTTATTTTTCCATCCTACAAACCTCTAGCTTAAAATCATATGATGGAAACCTTGGTACCTCATAATTTATAGCTCCTCTAATTTAGTCTTCAACTGCATCAATTCCTATGAATCTTTCAGTTTTTTTCTTATGCGCCCATCTTACATCCATCTTCTTAATCCTGTTTAATTTTTTTGAGAATTAAATGGTAGTCAATTCCCTTTTATATCCATCAAAATACCTCCAATTATCCTTCACCATCTTCACAAATACTTCATCCTCAATCTAGGAAGGATTATACTTAAAGGGAATGGGGTATTTTTACCATTTTTGGACATCTATGAAAATATTAGAAAATGATCAAAATCCCCCCATCCCTACCCATTTCCATATCCTCAATATATCATATAAAAAACCATCTAATAAAATAAATCTATCTAGTCTTTTTACGATCCTATCATCCCCAACCCTCTTATCCCTCCAAGTTGGATTGAAATTAACTAGTTCAACATAAAACAAACCATTTGCATCTAGCCTTTGTATAAAATAATCAATCAAAGTATCTACCTGAGAAACATCTCCCCATATGTTATCCCTTCCCAAGGTTAAATTTATATCACCACCAATAATTATATTTCCTTGAGATATGATATTCATATTGAAATTCTTCTCCCATTAGATTACCATATTTTGATAGAGACAATATATGTTAAGAGATAGGAACCCCTTGTCCATCTCCCAAGAGTAAAGTACAATCCCAAGACTTGAATAAGTAAAAAAAGAATTAGTGCACATAGATGAGCTTGAATTCTGCCTAGTAATTACACCACCAAATTTTCCATTCGCATCAACATAGGAAAACTTCCACCCACAAAGGACTTTACTCAATCCACTACAATTTTCCCACTATCCCCCATTGTTTCTTGAAGCATAATAATATCAAGTGTATTGAATTCCACTGAGCACCTTAAAGCAATTTGTTTTTAGAAACTTCCTAAACCTCTCTAATTTAGGGATATGAAAAGCATGTCTTCGTTTCTACTAGGGTGTCAAATTATCTAGGAACCCCTATAATGGAAGCTAGTTTTCCCATCAATAATTTGTTAACCACCTTTGTTTTAGATTTGGACATAAAATATTTATTATCATGACATTGAACCTTCCCTTCCTTTCATGTATTCAAATCTACTCCCCCTTCTATTTCACCACCATCAATCCCTATTACATCTTTTTTTCTCTGAAGGTTATCCTTTGGAGCATTGACTACTCCCAATATTCAGTCAAAATTAAAAACCCCAATATCTATTCCAACCTTATCCCTATATTAAAATGGGGAGAGTGTGGAGTTCTGAGTGGGTTCCCCGTCCCCAATCCTTTTAAAGAAGGGGAGTCCCTACATATGATACTAGGGGTGTTAAAGTCCCATCTTTCTCATAACCCCAAATCCAACCCATTATCTGATGTAAAAGACATATTTAAAGGGACAAGGTCAAATATTGACTTACTATAGTCCTCTAGTGATGACCCCAAAGACTTGGCCATCCCATCCTTTTAAATATTCCCACCTTGAAATGTCAATTCCTTTGGCTCATCTATTGTAGGAGAAAATCCATCCAATTGACTAATCGAATCCACCTAAATAAGAGAATCACCACATTACTTTGTTTCATACCTTGAATTAATGACCTCCTCTTAAACTTTCCCTGGCCCACCTAAATAAGGATGGGATTGTCTTGTCACATCCTTCGTTTTGTTTTCCTTACATTCCTTGGTATTCTTAATATATGGAAAATCACAATCAACAACAATGTGGCCTATTTTATAACATTGAAAACATTTTAAAGGAATACCATTGTAGTCCAAAGGTTGAGAAAAGGTGAAATCCCCCTCATGAATGATAATATATTTATCTAAACCATCTCTCAGGTAAAGTCCAACCAAGATCTTTGTAGTTGAAAAATTACCATATACAATGAAACTTAACTCCACCTCTACAAACTTCCCAAGACAATTCCTTATTTCTTTAAATACCTATAAAGACCAAAATACATTGAAATATTTGGTACATTCACCCAAACAAGTATATCATCAATTCTTTTAGATTGATAATCAAAAGTTGGTGTTCATCTCTTCAAGAAAAGAGGTGTAGAATCCCATTTCGAAGAAGAATCCATAATCAATTCAACATATTTTGTTGACTAAAGATGAAACCCTAACCACCCTTTGGAACGGATATGTTTATTTGGTTCATATACAATACATGAATCCCATATGGCCTTCAACCACCTTTTAATTCTTTCATTACATCACCTTCAACTAAGAAATATCCCCACCAGTATTTGTGATTCCATCCCCATGACCTCATTCTTTTTTACATCCTCACTTGGAACAACTTTAAACGAGAAAAACCTTATATTAATAAACTTTTTTTTTCCTTAAAACATCACATGCCCCCCTATGTATCTATAAATTATTGTGTATAAATTTCACCAAGCCATCCCTCTCCCCTTCATTTGTATATCTATAAACACTTCCACCCCTTCTCCAAAAATGCCACTAGAATCAACTAGAAAATTTCTTTGGTTTGGTATCTCCTTACTAGAACACACCCTTGTAACATTTAGGCATACACTATCCCAAACCCTAAGCCCAAAAATCATAATATCACTAGAAAAATCAACAAAGGAAAATATAAAGCATCCTTTTTTAGGTTAGAATCCCACAAGAAAGAGCCTAGGAACATAACAAAATTTAAATGAACAAAAGTGAGCCCAGTTGTGAGCCCCATAGCATCCTGATCTTTAAGTAATAAGACTTATCCTAACCTCGATATTTAATCACAATCGCAATCCAAAAAATTTGCAATATTTATAGATGATCCCTTCTCTAATAAATACATCATAGAACCTTACTAGAACCCTTAAATTGAAACACACCATAAGATGATGGAAAGGCCCTTTTTATTTTGCATAGAATTTCCCTAAATCCCTCCTACAAGAAAGGACCTTTACCCAATAGGTTTATACCTAAGACATAATTCCCATATTCCTAGACCTCCTAATATGTTAATCCCTAGATAAATCCCAATGTTAAGCATAAAGAGGCCTCCTTAGCATTTAAATTAGACTTTCTAGTAAACCTTCTATTTATCTCTAGCAGTTTTTCTTATTGTCTGAGATATCAAATTTTATATAGTTCACAATGCTATTATTTAAGTTCAAAATGTTACTATTTATGGTATATGTAAAACTCAAGCACTACAAAATCCCTTCCCATAATGATTTATAAAAAACTTGGTCTCCATCCACTACCGTAGAACATGATTGTCCCAACCTCAAATGGAGATAAATATGTAATTTTTTTCCATTATGTATTTAGAGTAATCCACACTCTTCTAGTATCTATCTATTGTGTTCAACCCTATAACATCCTCCTAACATAAAGTTGCTACCTCCCTCACCCTGCCATCTATGAGGTGCTTTATTCAAGAGATAATGATCCGAATGTATTATTATTGATTATGCAATTAAATATGAATTTTTTGATGCAATCAGTTAAAAATTAGAATAAGAATTGAGAATTAATTTTATATAAGTATAAGGGTGGGGTAGGGGTGAAACTGTGCATTTTAAAATGAATAGTGTATAAATGATTGGTATTATATAAATATTTTGTTGGAAACTTTATTATTCAATAAATGATGTTTTAGTTGATTTATTAATTTAAATATAAGAATTGATTTGTCATTACTACATTCATGGCATGTTTAAGTATAGTTATAAAGTTTAATTTAAAGTGTAGTTAATGCATTTTTATTGGCACCCAAATAGGTGTTAAATGGTGGGGTGATGACTGCTCCTGCATGTCATGTCACCACAACCACCCATTACACTAATGACAGAGGGAATGAAGGTCAGTTTCAAGCTCTGGTCTTGATTTCATGGTAGAGAATGGATGCAAGAGGGAGTACGAGACTCCTCCCACCAATAGTTATCATAATGACTATTTGTGGTGAGGTGATGGAATGCTATATGGAGCATATTATCATGAATGGTGAGAGGAGATATCACTGGGTATGGAAATACTATCAGAGCTATTAAGGCCATCATTTCTTGATCAGACAAGGAAGGAGGATGGATAGCAATATGATTCCATTTGAATAAAAGTATATTATTGTCTATGATTCTCAATGCTTTGTTCCAGATGTCTAGGGATATGATTGGTTTGAAGACAGATGAAAATATGGCATTGGGACCTTAATAGCTCCTCTTAAGGATATGTTTCCTAGGGATATGTTTCCTAGGAATGTGTTAAATCCTAGGTATGCACCTCTTCCTTCTATTCCTCCATCAACCCATCCATCTGTCAACCTAGTTTTTACTTAATTTCTCTTCAATGGTTTGATGAGTCATTTTAGTTTTCTTTTATCTTCCTATTTGTTTTTAATCATTTCCTTGCTATTTATAAGATTAATAAAAGTCATGATTTGAAACGAATAAGGAACATCACCATGGTTATGTCACTATTTGGTTGCAAACTACTTAACTTAGGCTTTTGATGCAAAAAGTCATTGATTGCAAGAATGCCCCTATTCTTGCAAACAACAGAAAATGCCAATGGAGAGAAAGATCGAACTCCAAAGATGAGGTAAAGTCCCCAAGAATTAATATCTATCAACTCATAGATGAAAAGTATTGTGCAAGATGAAAAACTACATCTAGCGCTAGTAGAGTCAAGAAAGAGGTAGATAAGAAGTGATATTAATAGGTTTCATTTTGCAAGGAGATCCCAAGAAGATGAGATAGCTCAAGTCAAAATATGTGTGGTTGTAAATCAACGAGATTTTGTTGTGTGTTTATATCGCCATTTGCAAACATAAGAGATTATTTTTCAAATACCCTGCCAATAGAAATATATAAGAACAATTTATGATTGTAGTTGATACATAATTGATTGCAGAACCAAAAATTTGGGATTCTACAGACCCTTATACCAAATTGTGCTAATGGATATGTGTTTAATTGGAAATGCCTTTGGAGGATAATTTCAGAGAAATTTGATCTAAATCCATTACCACAAGAGGGTGAATGTTTTAGTCTGGCCCAAGCTATGAAAGACAAAGTTCCAATTTGAGATACAATTGTTGGAGAAAATAAGCTCCACCCAACAAAGATTAAAGAAATTGAAAACTGGCGGTTTGCATACTTGATTCTAAATAGGCCCTTGGCATCTGTTCTTATCATGAATAAGAGTAAAAATTATGGTTTTTTTGTGTGTTTAAAAAATATAAATTTCTAAAGGAATGGACTATCAAGACAATGAACTCTGTTTTAGCGTCTTGTGCCAGGCAACTATTAAAACTCCAAGGGTTCTTAATCTCTCTAGTACTAAACATTTTAGTGGACATTATGGGGAGGATGTTTTCTTCATTGTCAATGTTTGGCATATTATTCTTCTTCCTTGTTATTTGAAGAATATCTACAAGCCTGCAGGAGTTTTCAAAAATGCTAAGCCTATCAAGGCAGGTTTGTTTTGTCAAACTTTTTGCTTCTTTATCTCCCTGATAATTACAAGAGTTTATCTGATTTTATATATGGGTATGAAAAACTAGTGATCTAGATCCAAGTTTTTGTCAATAAATGAAGAAGTTTCAAGCACCTAAAGTTTTTTCCCTTAGTTTTGGATGTAAATTGTCTATCTTTGCAGGTCAACGAGGAGCTACATGAGATATAAAGAACACATTTTTGGAAAAAAAAACATTTTGTGATAACAAAGATAGATATATTCAAAGATTTAGATTATTTTTGTCTATTTAGGTGTCTCTTAGGTAGTTAAGATCATCTATATCAAAACAAAGAGAGAAGGAAAAAAACAATGTTTGTATCAAGCAACAAGAGGAACGAGCCACCTCAATAGGCCCATTGTCACCCAAACATTCTGAGGATGATCATGTGATCACTACCATGAAGAAACTAAATCAAACTCTTGAAGTACAACATGCAAAATTACAAAAAAAAGTATCAAAGTTGTAGAAGAAACATCAAAAGGCGTTGCCTGAATACTCTGTTTTTTCACTGTTTTAGTCATTGGATTTAGGTGCACCTTCTGAACAGTTGGAAGTGAATTTTCAAAAATGGAAAGAGATTTTATTTGAGAAAAATCCCATTCACAAAAACATCTCTCATATTTTACACATGTATCATGGTTTGGGAGAATCAAAGATATCTTTGAGGCCATTTTTCAAGAAATTCGCCAAATGCTCTATTTTTTCCTATTTTTGTTATTGTCTTTGGGTGCACTTTCTGAACAGCTGGAGCTGAATTTTCAAACATAGAAAGAGTTTGTTGTTGAAAACAAGCACATTCACAAAAAAATATCTCAGTTCTTACACAGGTATCATGGTTTGGGATAATGAAAGAGAGATTTGAGGTCGTTTTTCCCAGAAATTTGCCAAGTTTTGGGTGAATTTTGTTGTAGTGTTAAAGGTTTACTACTATCAAGGGGAAAATGAATTTAGGACTTATTCCAATTGATCCACCTATCTTCTATATTAGACTCCAATTTTAGGGCATGTGGACATCCATGCACAATTAACTTCTAGCTACAACTTTCGAGGGTTTTTGTTATGGAGTTGTGCCACTTCAGTTATCGGCATTAGTCATAGTTACACTTACATAGTTTTATTGCTTTAGTCAAAGATATTGCTGCCAATTGTAATAATTGGTTATTTTATTTTTGATATGAACCATATTTTTGTTAAGGTTGAATTGAATTAAATTCATGAACTGATACTTCAAACTAAATTCACTCAAGTCAAATAAATGTTTACAATTGTAATTAAAGAGTGTTAGTCAAGTTGTATTTTGAGAATCTAGTTGTGACGTAAAGTTGAGCTTTAGAGTTAGATCCTAGATATGTGGTTGAACCCTCTTGGGAAAGAGATAAATAGATTAATTTTTTAAGTTTAGGAGGTTCATTTTTTAGGGAGATCAAGCATCAGAATTTTGGTTGGACCTGAAGCATAAGACTGCAAAGCTTCCTACCTGGTGAATATAAGTTTTGGTGACATATTGTGTTTTTCTTCTCAAATATTTGTGTGTTATTAATCTTATCTATATGAAAGTTGGAAATTTATTAAATGTGTATTTTCCTTTCCTTGTAGCTAATGTTTCAATGAACTATTTATTTCTATGCAACCTAGTTGCATCTATTTTTTGCAGTAGATAGTTTATTGTATTACAACCTTGTTTCGATGATTTGTATCAAGATACATACTTTAGATCTAGAATATTATTTCAAGTATAAAATTTCATACAACAAGTGACATTGTATGCTTGCTTGTATTTCATTTTTCTTATTCTTCACATCCTTACATGCTCATCAAAATGCATGCCACCGGCTAAGGGGAACCTACAGTGATATTGTTTGAACGGTCCAACTAGGTTTATACCCTTCAAAATCTACATACCAATTGACTAACAAACCTAATTCATTAAAAATAGACCATTCCAAAACTTGAGGTGGCCTAGCTATGCCCTCTATTACTCAGGTGAAAACCTTAGGACCAACAACACATATCCACTTTGTTTCCAGGTTTTTATGTCTGGATATTTTTCTATTTATCTTTGGGGTTCTGGATTAAATTTATTACCTGTTCTAGGTCTTGTTTCTTACTTTCCACCCTTAGCAACTTGGGAAATTGTTTAGTTGGTTTACCTTTGAATTTTCTATGGATTTTCCTTTGGAGGAATATAGAAGGTATCTATGTGCTATATAGTCAATTTCCCTTCACTAGTCTCTGTATTGCCAGGTATGTGGTGCTACTAAAGAGGTTGTTGAGTTTTTTGGGGATTTTGTGATATTTTTTTATGATGACTATAAAGGTTGTTGGAGAGGGGAGAGGATGAAAGAGGAATAGTGGATATGATGTTGGAAACGCCTCCATGTCCAAGAATCCTTGGCATGCAGCTAGGGCCAAAAAGGAGGCTTGGTAAGAAGAGCATACTTATCAATAAATTTAATCTAAATCTGTGAAGGCATAGGTATATGAGATGGAAATGATAGTTAGAGGAATAAGACATATCCTAATGGATTCCTAGGTCCTAAATGGGGTGGAACGATGGGTGAAATACCTAGTGTATAGAACCCGTGCAATAAAATATTCTAGGATTGCAAAGATTTATTGGCTAGTCAAAGCATTGATTTCTCAAGACTTGGAGAAAAATAAGAGGAACAACAATACATATTTCATAAAATAGTATCTTTGAAGGAAAATTCAAGGATATGTGCAAGACAATATTTGGGATTGTGATTTTATTTATATAGATGGTAGAGAAGAAGAATGGAAAAAGGAATGAGGAGGATGCTACTAAATCAGTTGGAACCCAAGCCAACCCAATGGAGATCAATGATGATCACTAGGAATTTGGTACAACATAGGAGGAGATTAGAGAGGAAGAAGTGTTGTTGGAATTGGCAGTAGAGGAGAGTACTCATTCACTTATTGTTTGATGCTTTCTTTGTTTGGTAGCCTTTTTTCTAGCATGATTAGTAACGGAAGAATATATATGTTCCTTATTTCCTTATGTGAATTATTGTTTATGTGTAAAACTCTAAATATTTTGATTAAACATTAAAGAAATTTGATGGTAGAGGCTTTGGTTTCCTCTTAGGAAAGCCTCTACATACATACATACATATATAGTGTGCTATGAAGGTCCTTGTTTTTATTATGTTAGGGCTAGGTGCACTAAGTCTACATTTCCCACTTTACACTAGGCACAAAACTCAAGTTGAGGGAAAGTCATCAAGATTTTCTGAGGGAGTTATTTTCAAGGAAAGAAAAAAAGTGTGCCCAATTCAAATTGAACTATAAATTAGACAAATGTGAATGATGATTTATTTGTATATCCAACATGAAGTAGTTGGTATTGAAAGTATTTAAAACATATATAATTTCATTAAGAGTACCTTCCAAGATTCATTTCCTTATAAGAATTAGATAATCCACTTCAGATAAAGGGATAGACACTGAGTTTAAATGTTTATCGTCCTTAACCCTTGTAATAATTTGGTTTAGTGCAATAAAGAATATACTTTACTCAATAGAATCCATTCTTCCACTCGAAATCATCCCCAAGGAGAATATAGTTTTCTTTCTTTTACCATTAGAAAAGGTTGTTGGTTACTAGATGAAAATATTCTACATTGGTAGCTACAAGCACCTCAATATAAATTTGGTAATAATCAATTAAATATATGGTATTAATGATCCATTTCAGTGTTATCTACTCAAGTATTTAAACTAGACTGTTTTCCAAATATGTTTAGGGGAGGATTGATATGGAAAGACACTACCTATTTTTTTTTTAAATTTCTTCGTTTGAATCCAACTCTAGTTCATGTTTTCTAGCCAATATTAGAATGAATAGAGGTTCTCTTGATAGCATACAATTTATGTTCTAAAGCATGATGCCACGCAAAATGTATCCAAGAACTCTAATGGATTATTATAAGACTTAGGGTCTTTTTGTATGGTGAGAAATGAATCATTTGTAAAATGGGACCAGGAATTATATGAGTATCTTCTTGACTTATGAGTGGTTATTATCTTATGGTGCATAGACCATATTTACTATATAATACATAGTTGAATGCATGTGTTGCAATAAAATAATGGTTAAGGTACTTGTAGTAAACCTTGTATCATGGATTGTGTAGTATTCCAGAGATAAATTAGTATGCAAAACATAAATATTTTAGCATAGAAATAGAAGAGCAACAATGATAGAACCAGAACAATATGAGAATAATACCAGAATAACACCAAAAAGAGCACCTTGATTAATGTTAGCAATGTTCACTTGCCTCTTCGAAGGGGAAACCTATAGCAAAGAATAGCTCTATCATAATAATATCCAAGACAATATTTTTCATACCCTTTATTCCTATGTATACGAAATCTATCCATCCAAATGAACAATCTAGGGAAGGTCCTTCTAGAAGCAAAAGCTTCTATTAGGTCGTCTTACATTTGACTTATTCCTTCTTATTTCCAGGCCTTAATAATATTGTCCTTTATTACATGGAATTATATTATTCTACCTATCTGAGAGGTTAGGGAGGTTAGGTCCCTAACGTGCCCTCCCCCTTAAATATCATGCTTGTCATAAAGGATTAATATGAGGAAATTGTTGTAGAATGGTGGTCGGATCCCAGGTGGTATCTTCTGGAGTTGTATCTTTCCATTGGACTAGCACTTCCTTGATGGTGCATTGACAAAGATGACACTTGTGTTGGGCCAATACTTCATGTGGCTGCAACCATATGGAACCTTTTCATCCAACTCAAGGAGACTAGTTTGAGTGTGGAAATTAGTTCCAATCACCTTATTTAATAACAAAACATGAAAAACATGATGGAGCTTCGATTGAATCGATAGATATAGTTCATAGACCACCGATCCAACACACTTGAGCATTGTATAAGGACCATAAAATTTGGGCACAAGTTTCTGAAAGTGTTCATCTTTGAGTGAAATATGCTTATAAGATTGTAGTCGAAGAAACACCTCGTCTCCTTCAACAAAATCTCATTTGGAATGACCTTGATCTTCTTGTTGATTCATGTGATTTTAAACCATGACCAAATTGTCTTTGAGGGAACGAATAATACCCTCTCAGATGGTAAGATTTTTGTCAACCTCCTAAACCTTCGAGACCCTTGGCATATATGATAGAACCGATGGGGTATTTTGGTCATCGACTGATTCAAAAGGAGTCATGCGAGTACTTGTATGGTAATATGTGTTGTCCAACCACTCAAATAGGGATAAGCATTGAGCTCACTGATTTTTCCTTTCAGATGTAAAACACCTCAAATATGTTTTCAAACACTTGTTGACAACTTCAATCTGGCCATCCATTTGGGGGTGATAGCTAGTGCTAAGATGCAATCGGGTGGCCTGTAGCTTGAACAATTCTTGCCAAAAATTGCTGGTGAAAGTGGGGTCTCTGTCAGAAACAATAGAATTAGGCATGTCATGAAGCTTGAAGATATTATCCATGAATATTTGAGCCACGATGGCGGTTGTGAATGGGTGTTGAAAAGAACAAAAATGGGCATATTTGGAGAGACAATCTATGACCACCATGATGACTGAATTATTTCCCAATTTAGGTAAGCCCACAATGAAATCCATAGAAATATATCTCCAAATACTAGGGGGAATCAAAAGCAGTTGGAGTCTTCCTGGAGCTTTAACAGTTTCTTCCTTGTTTCTTTAATAGACCTCACATTCAACCACAAAGGTGTAGACATATTGTTTCATATCATCCTGAAAAAAACAATGTTTGACCCATTCATAGGTTTTGGTAAGCCCTGAATGCTCGGTTGTGGGTGAGGCATGAAGTTTGGAAATAACTGTGGATTTAATTTTTGATTGCTTGCATAAATACAAATAGACTTTGTAGTGAATCTCTTCATTGCGCCAATATTACCTTGGAGAAACTAATGAATTATGTTGCAATTGGTGGAGCATGTGAGGAATTTTGGGGTCTTGCAGCCATTCCTGATGAATATCTTGGAGCTAATATAGTAAAATGAACGAGAGGGATAAAAGTGACCCGTATTCTTCATATTTCCAAGAAAGAGCATAGACCACTACATTTTCCTTTCCCTTCTTGTAAATGATCGCATAATCATAACCAAATATCTTCGTCACCCATTTTTGTTGTGTCAGGGATGAAATTTGTTGTTCTAGGAAATACTTGAGACTGTGATGATCAATTTTGATTTGGAATAACTGACCTAAAAAATAAGGACGCCAGAGATCCACAACATGCATAACAACTAATATTTCCATTTCATAAATGGATTTGCCCAAATGTCGCTCGGAAAGATATTTTCTAGTGAAGGCCAAAGACCTTCCATCTTGCATGAGGATGGCTCCAATTCCTTTCCCAAAAGAATCACATTCCAATATGAATGTATTTCTGAAGTATGGATGTGCTAGGAGAGGGGTTGAGCACATAACATCTTTCAAGTCTTGGAAGGCATGATCCGCAGATGAGGTCCAAGTGAAAGCATTCTTTTTAAGAAGAGAAATGAGAGGAGCTGCAATTTTTCCATAATTCTGAAAAAACTTCCTATAATAGCCCGCTAAGCCCAAAAAACCACAAAATATCTTAAGATTTTTAAGGTGATCACAATCATGCATAGATTCAATTTTCTTAGGATCCACTCAGACACCATCCTTTCCAATAATATGTGATGAAGGAGAATTACTCCACCTCATTAGATGCCAGCAAAGAAGTGCATCAACACACAAGGAGGAACCAGTTCCAAGGAAAGAGAGGCCCCAACCCTCTCATTTTGAACCCAATTTAAATATTTTAATGCAATTAAATGTAATTCAATTCTGTGAGGTTTAAGGAAAACTGAGACTATGTCTTTGTACAGGTCGAGTTATTATAATACATAGGGTCTACTTTAATGGATAGCAATAAGAGGGATCTAGATCTGATTCGAACTAGATTCTCATTGAATGTAATTTAATGCAATTCAATGTGATTAGGTGCATGGAGGGAAGGCTCGAGGAGCCCCTCTTTTGTAAAATATCCTTTTCTTTCAAAATTCATGATGATGAAGAGTTGTAGATGAGCGAGTAGAGAAAGTTCAAGAGAGGAGAGGAAGTGTTGAGACTTTGTTGTAGTCCAGCCTGTTGGGGTCTAAAGATGACCTAAAAAAATCCTTAGTTTAACATTAATTTATCAACCCGATGATTTGTCTTTTATCTGAAGAACATCATCAAAGTCTATGCAGATAGCTTGTAGAGGCTCAAATCACGTAGCTAAAGAAAACATGAGTTTATCCACAATTAAGTTCCTCAAATGTTCATTTAAAGATTCTAATATTAAGATCTTACTTAACAAAATCGAAATCTAATTGCTAACATGTTGTGAATGAAAAGGAACTAGCTAACTTGCTAAATTAATTTAACTAAGAAGTAATGATTGAATATGAGTAAAGACTTGCAGAATTAACTATTAACTAGGCATCGAATTGATGGAAAGGAAATAACAAATTATTCTAATGGAAAGAAACTGCAATTGTAATATAATCGTAAGGAACAACAAACATAATTGAATGGAAAGGAACAACAATTGTAACTTTAATTGAAATGAATGGCAATTGTAACCTATTCAAAAGGAACAACAAATGTGAATATTAAGTAAAAGGAACAATGTGTATGAAAATGTGAGGAACTATCCAGCAGAAAACTACAGTAATGGAAATTGGAATTAGCAATCATTAACACTCAAGAGAGATATCTATCTTCTGTATGAAAATCGTATGAAATCATTAACATGCTTATGCATTTGTCTTAACTATTGTGAAAGGAAATGGAATTGTAAAACATAAATCAAAATGATACAATTACAGCTGAAAGAGTAGCTCCTTTAGATTGGGACCTTGGTCCTCAGAAGAACTGCTACTAGAAACTCAGTATATAGAAATGGTGAAAACGATCAAATATTTTATTAACTTCATAGCTGGTACATCATTCACAAAAATGACATGTGCAGAGTAACTTTGAGTCTGAATACTTGAACGCAATTCTTAGATTGTCTTTCAGGATCTATTATCCTCTATATATACAATAATATGAGTAAATCAAGCCATCTCGAGGATCGAAATATCCTCAGGATTGCTTTACTATTATAAAGTTACAATATAGAAAACCAAATCATCTTTAAAACTACTTTTGTGCCAAAAGTCCTTAACTTCCAATGGCTCATGCATCTTCAAGATTTCCTTTGCTATTTTAGTTTTGACAATATTTAACCAATCCTGTAACAAAATCAAACAATTCCAACCATATTTTAGAGTCTATTCATCATGACTTCAATAATATCACTAGAAGACATATTAATCATTTTCTATTCTATTTATCCCTAATTAACAGAAAAGTCACTCAAGATTGTATCACAAACTATGGGAATAAGGAGGACATTTGTACCTTTTTCATGACCCAACATACCCCTTGGATTACCTTCTTGCATGTCCCCATGCAATATGAGATATTACATGTAAAGAAGTGATGTTGTAAGGAGGGAAAGTTGGTTCACCAGGTCTCCCGAACCCATTACTTCTCTTGAGCTCTTCAAAAGAAGAATCCTCCCTTTTCTTGTTAATTTGATAATCCTTCTCATAAATTTCTGAAGGAAACTAGAGGATAGGGGAATTATACCTGCACCCAATCCAAGAAGGTCCTTTGATGAAAACCCCCTATCCCTCTTAAAGGTTGCATGACCTTCTGGTCAGGATCTTCTAGTTCCAGAGCCAAAATGGCTCTTCCGTTTCCAAACTGGAACCCTTCAAATGAACACATCGGTCCCTCACTAATGCTCGGTTGGATTTTCCAAGTGCCAAGAGTGAGCTCCCATGGCACACGACCAAGAGTCATGACCTTCCACTAAGCCAAAAAGGGCGCTTATCGAGGACCGAAACTTCACAAGTCAAGCGTCCCGTCCCTTCGTTCTTCAAACCCTCGATGGCTGAAATGTCGAAATGTCCCAGCACAGGTTTGTTCAGGTTTTCGTGTTTTGCAAAATCGAATGCAAGCGATATCTTTGCTCTTTGGGATCCCCGATTGTTGAAATACCGAAAATGTCTCGGTGCCTATTCTTTCGGGTTTTCATGTTTCACAAAACCTGGGTGCAAGGGATATCTCTGCTCCTTGGAAATCCTGGTTGTCGAAGTACCGAAATATCCTGGCATTCATTCTTTTGGATTTTGCGATTCAGGGAATCACGATGCAAGGATTTCGCTCCTCTATCTTTCGGGTTCCCGATTACCGAAATACCGAAATTCTGAAATGCCTTGGACGTAAAAAAGCCCTCACTGCTAACCTCGTTGCAGCACCACCTTATGCAACGAATGGCATGGTTTTGACATTTCTCCCCAAGAACTCTCCACCATCCGTTCAGATCTTTAGGATCTCCCCTCCTGGATCTACACAATGTTAAAGCCTGTGCTTCTCCCTCAAGTCAGACAGTTTGCGGGATCTTCCACCGCAATCCAATGCTCGACGGTGTTCTTCCTCCTGAGATTTTACTCACATTAGAATTAGAATATTTTCTAATTCTTTGAAGACTCGGTCTTCGTTCCTTCTAGGGAATGAGTTCCTGGATCTCGATAACACTTTTCGAAGCGTTATCCTTCCTGGGCTTTGTCTAGTTTAGACTTCGATTTCCCGCGCTCTCCTTGCATCTGAGGGATTTCGATAACTCATATCCATAGTATTTATCATAGATAAATTCCTCCTGATCTCCTCACATTCCTCTCTGGCTCGATGCACACCTTGCAGAGCTTCCAATGAAGAGAAACAATTGAAACTGGAAAAACTCACAGTTCCATCCCCTTGTTCATGTAAACAGAAAAGATAGGAAAATGCACACAGTCCACACACCATACATTTGGATCAATTTTCCATTCTGTGATATTCACAAGTGCCAAATGGATACATAATACATCCAAAATTATAGTAACTCAAAAACACTGAGATCTCCTGCTAACTCGCAGTTCTCTCTTACAACTAATTTTTCTCTATGTTTCAGCTCTCTCTAACTGGTTGTACCAAATTATACATAACTCAAAAATGTTTCTAGGGTTTCTCCTAGCTACTTGCCTGCTCTAACATTCATCCTATGCTATCTTAGTTCAGTTGCATTCCAGAGACAAAGTGGAAACTCCTACTCTGTTTACAATTTCAAAACTTTGTCCGAAAGGGTAAAATTCGGCACTGGTTCAAGCATGCCTCCAAAAGTGAATTCTGACACTGAGTGAAGGCGTATTTCAAAATCGGCTGCAATTGTCAATGTTGAATTTCTAGAAGAAATCACATGTGTTGAGTGGTCCTGCCTCTACGTGCTTGCCAACGATGCTCCTACATCATACTCCCCTTGAAAAAAATTCATGGACTCCTATCCATGAGCTCCTCTACTGACTTTCCCTACTTCTGGATAGCAGCTTCATTTTCCCAACTGTCATCTTCTATTGGGTTTCCCTTCCATTTGACTAGATAATCCAAATAAGTCTTCCTCCTGGTCTTTTTGCCAATCCTTTGATCCATAATTTTCTCCATCTGCGGCTTTTCTGCCACAGGCATCTGTTTCTCCCACTGAATTTCTCCTTGATCTTCTAACCCTTTTGTGTCATATTTCCAATAAGGGTACAAGTCTAAAACATTGAATATGGGTGAAATGCCCACACCATATGGCAACTTGATCTCATAGGCATTTTCATCAAACTTCCTCAAGATCTTACAGGGTCCTATCTTCTTCATCTTCAATTTGTTACATGTTCCCCTAGGGAACCTTTCCTTCCTGAGATGTGCTAAAACCTGATCTCCCACTTCAAATTGAAGTTTCTTGTCATGTTGATCAAATCTGTGCTTGTATTTCTGGTTATAACTCTGTAATTGTTCTTTGATCCGACTATGGAGTCTCTGCATTACAACAACAAAATCCTCTACTCCAACACTTCTGATCTCTCCCTGTTCCAAGTCCTTTAACTCAAACACTCCCCTGGGTTTCATTCCATAGAGTATTTGGAATGGACTCCTTCTAATTCTCCTATTTTGTGAGTCATTGTATGCAAATTCTGCTTATGGTAGAATATGATCCCACTAGTTATGATGTTCAGTAACTAGACTCCTTAATAAATTCCCCAAACTTCTATTTACCACTTTAGTCTGCCCATCTATCTAAGGGTGATAAGATGAGCTGAAGGACAAATCTATCCTCATATTCTTCCACAACATCCTCCAGAAGTGACCAACAAATTTTGTGTCTCTGTCTGAGACAATGCTCCTGGGTAGACCGTGAAGTCTCACAACTTCTCTGAAAAAAAGATTTGCAAGATGTGTTGCATCACTGGTCTTCTAGCATAGGATGAAATGTGCCATCTTTGAAAACCTATCCACCACCACAAATATGGAATTGAATCCCCTTTGCGTTCTTGGTAATCCCAACACAAAATCCATGCTTATTGCATCCCAAGGCCTCTCTGGTATTGGCAATGGTTGATAGAATCCAGTGTTCTGTCTTTTCCCCTTTGCATGTTGGTAGATCCTACATTTGTTCACAAAATTTATCATTGTTGTTCTCATACCTAGCCAATAGTATGAACTGCTCAACTGTGCAAACATTTTATCATGGCCGAAATGTCCAGCCAATCCTCCACTATGCTTCTCCTTTAGAAGATTGTCCCTCATTGAGCATCTTGGTATGCACAATTGATTTCCTATGAACAACAAACCTTCCTGAACCATATACTGTGTCCACTGAATTCCATCTCTCAGTACAGGGCTTGTACATGCTTTGTAGGCCTCCTTGAAATCTGTATCATCACAATACATATCCTTAAGGTGTTTAAACCCCAAGGTCTCCACCTGGAATTCTTGCAGAATTAAACATCTCCCGCTTAACACATCAACAACCTTGTTAGTATTCCCAACAATATGTTTTATGACAAAAGTAAAATTTTTCATAAATTCAACCCATTTTGCATGCCTCTAATTCAGTTTTTCCTGTCTGGTTATGAATTGTAAAGCTTGGTTATTGCTATACAAGACAAATTCTTGTGGGACAAGATAATGCCTCCATTTCTTCATTTATTGAATTATGGCATAGAACTCCTTGTCATATGTGGAGTATTTCCTCTTAGTCTCATTCATCTTCTCACTGAAATAGGCAACAAATCTATTATCCTGACTCAAAACTGCTCCTATCGCAATTCTGCTCGCATCACATCTCACCTAAAATGTCTTTTCGAAATTCGGCAAGACTAGAATTGGTCGTTCCGTTATCTTCTCCTTTAATATGTTGAAGCTCTTTTCGACCTCCTCTATCCATTTAAAAGACTTGTGTCACTTCTTTACTGTATCCATCATGGGTGCACAAATCCCACTGAAGTCTCTAATGAACTTTCTATAAAAACTTGCTAGACCACGAAATCTCTTTACCACGAACATGCTCCTTGGTGATGGCCATTCTCTGATCGCTTTCACATTCTCTAGATCCATATTTAGTTCATTCGAAGAGATCACGAAACCCAAATAAATGAGTTTTGTTTTCATAAAAGAGGACTTCTTCAAATTGATCAGCAGCTTCTCCTATTGTAGCATCCTCATTACTAGCATTAGGTGCCTCAAATGCTCCTCTTTAGTCTTGCTAAAGATCAGTATATCATCCAGATATACAACCATGAACTTGCTAATGAAATATTTCATAATTTCATTCATCAACCTCATAAAATTACTCGAGGCATTCGTCAAGCCAAATGGCATAACTAGCCACTCATACAGGCCTTCATTTGTCTTAAAGGTTGTTTTCCATTCATCACCTTCTCTCATCCTGATCTAGTGATATCCAGTTTTCAAATCTATCTTAGAAAAGAAATTTTCTCCACTTAAGCAATCCATTAAATCATCCATTCTTGGTAAAGGAAATATGTACCTGATGGTGATCTTGTTGATGGATCTCGAGTCTGTTCACATTCTCCATCCTCCATCTTTCTTTGGGCTCAACACAGTTGGTACTACGCATGGGCTCAAAATTTATTTGACTAAAACCTTATCCAACAACTCTTGGACTTGGTTCCTCACCTCCTCATTCTCTCAAGGTGTTAATCTTTACGTTGCTTTGTTTGGCAGGCTTTCTCCTGGTATCAATTCGATATGATGACTGGTACTCCTGATGGGTGGCAATGAGTTTGGTAGCTCATCCACCACTATATCAACAAAATTATCCAACAGCTCCTGAACTTCTTCAGGAAAATCATCCATTGATTTACTCGTAAGGATGACTCTGGGCTTCCTCACCACAATGAACTACATCTTCTATTCTTCCTTGAATTCTTTCAGGAGTTCTTTCCCACTCATGAGAAGTATGCTTGTGCTGGCTTCCTCTTTTGCTCTCTTCTCCTCCATTGGCAGCAACATATGCGTCCTACCATTCTTCTCCAATGTGTATGTATTCTTCCTTCCATCGTGAATGGCATTTCTATCAAACTACCATGGTATTCCCAAAAAAATGTGGCATAAGTCCATGGGATTTACATCACATAGGATTTCATCTTTATATCCTCCTATTTTAATTTCAACCAGGCCTTGTTTAGTGATCGTTACCTAGTGTCCTTTTTGCATCTATGAGACTTTGTATGGCCTTGGATGTGCAGTTGTCTTCAGATCCAATTTCTCCACCATCTCTGTGGATACTAGGTTGTCAGTACTCCCACTATCAATGATCACCTTGCATACTTTGTCCTTAGTCCTGCAAGCTGTCCTGAAGAGACTGTTTCTCTGCACTGGTTTTTCAATTTCTGCCTCTGGTTTTAAGAGAACTTTTCTCAACATCAGGGATGCTCCATCCTCTACTCCTTTTTCTTCAACATCTCTTCGTTGTGCTTTTGAAATGTGAGCTTCTCCTCCTTCCTTCTTCTTCTCGGGACATTCCCAAGACATGTGCCCTATCTTTCCACAGTTATAGCACCTTACTCCTCCTCTGCCTCTTCCTCTAGAAGAGTTTCTTCCACCATTCTGTCTTCCTCCTCATTCTGAATGATTGTGTGGTCTCTCAGCCTCATCCTTAGACTGATGTGCTCTGTCACGGTTAAATCCCTTTCTCTTGCTTGGGACCGAGCCTTTACCTCTTCCTCGTTGGTTCTGTTTTCTGGCCAGCTTCTCCTCTACCTTCAGCGCAAACTAATAAGAATCTTCCATAGTCCTTACTGACATCATGCTAATATCATCCTACATTTCATATCTCAGGCCATTTATATATCTGGCGACTCTTTCTTTGTCTCTCTTCCTTTGTCCAATTTTGATGTTCAGCCGGTAGAACTCTTCAGTGTACTCCTTGGCTATCATCCCTTTCTATCTCAATTCTGTAGTTTCCTGAACAGATTGATCTGGTAGTCTTTGGGTATGAACTTAGCCTTCAGTTTGGCTACCATCCTGTCCCAACTCTTTATCTTTTGTTTGCCTTTACTTCTCCTCTCAGCCTGCAGTTTGTCCCACCACAGTCCTGCATGCCCTTTTAGTCGGGTGATTGCCTTCTTCACCTTCTTCTCCTCATCTACATCTTCATAGTCGAAGTGTTTTTACATGGACCTTATCTAGTCCAAAAGTTCTTCAGCATCTAGATTTCCCTCATACATGGGGACCTCTATCTTAGCTCTACCTCCCAATCTAGCAACTGCTCTCAACAAACGTTCTTCTGCAACATCCTCTCCTGTAGCTTCTTCAACCTCAACCTCTTCACTTTCTGCATCACTGACATCCCCAACGTTAGGTTCTCTTCTCTGTTTTGCTTCCATTGTTTCCAATAGGGTGCGAAGCTCTCGCATCTCCCTCTCTACAACAAGGTTGGCTAAAGGCAGCTCCCGTCTTCTTGGCGACATTATGTTGACTATCTGTCACACACAAACTACAAATCTGAGTTCTCTGTCTCCTTCTTTTCCTCCTTCACTTGAAGTCTACAGATGAAAAACTGAGGCTCTGATGCCACATGATGTAGACCCCCTATCCCTCTTAAGAGCTGCATAACCTCCCGATCAAGATCTTCTAGTTTCAGAGCCGAAATCGCTCTTCCAGTTCCAAACTGGAACCCTTTGCATGAACACATTGGTCCCTCACTAATGCTCGGTTGGATTTTCCAAGTGCCAAGCGTGAGCTCCCACAGCACACGACCAAGAGTCTTGAACTTGCGCTAAGCCAAAAAGGGCGCTTATCGAGGACCAAAACTTCACAAGTCAAGTGTCCCATCCCTTCATTCTTTGAACCCCCGGTGGCTGAAATGTTGAAATGTCCCAACACAGGTTCCTTCGGGTTTTCGTGTTTCACGAAATCAAAATGCAAGGGATATCTCTGCTCTTTGGGATCCCCGATTGCCAAAATGCTGAAAATGTCTCGATGCCTATTCTTTCGGGTTTTCACATTTCATGAAACCTAGGTGCAAGGGATATCTCTTCTCCTTGGAAATCCCAGTTGCCAAAGTACCGAAATGTCCTGGTGATCATTATTTGAATATTTTTCTATTCGGGGAATCACGATGCAAGGATCTCGCTCCTCTGTCTTTCAGGTTCCTGGTTACCGAAATACTGAAATGTCAAAATGCCTTGGACGTCAAGAAGCCCTTACTACTAACCTCCTCACAGCTCCACCTTATCCAATGACTGGCGGGGTTTTGGTGTTTCTCCCAAAGGACTCTCCACCATCTGTTCAGATCTTCGGGATCTCCCCTCCCGGATCTACGCAGCATTAAATCCTGCGCTTCTCCCTCAAGTCGAACAGTCTGCGAGAACTTCCATCACGATCCAATGCTCGAAGACATTCTTCCTCCTGAGATTTTACTCACTTCAGACTTAGAATATTTTATAAGTCTACGAAGACTTGATCTTCATTCCTTCCAGGGAATGATTTCTTGGATCTCGATAACACTTTTCAAAGCGTTATCCCTCCTGAGCTTTGTCTGGTTCAGACTTCGATTTCTCGCCCTCTCCTTGCGTCCGAGGGATTTCAATAACTCAGATCCTCAGTATTTCTAACAGAGAAATTTCTTCTGATCTCCTCACATTCCTCTCTAGACCGATGCACACCTTGCAGAGCTTCCAATGAAGAGAAGCAATTGAAACTGGAAAAACTCACAGTTCCATCCTCTTGTTCATGTAAACAGAAAAGACAAGAAAATGCACACAGTCCACACACCATACATTTGGATCAATTTTCCATTTTTTTATATTCACAAGTTCCCAATGGCTACAGAATACATCCAAAATTACAATAACTCAAAAACATTGAGATGTCCTGCTAACTGGTAGTTCTCTCTTACAACTAATTTTTCTCTGTGTTTTAGCTCTCTCTAACTGGTTGTACCAACTTCTACATAACTCAAAAATGTTTCTAGGGTTTCCCCTGGCTACTTTCCTACTCTAACATTCATCGTACGCTATCTTAGTTCAGTCGCATTCCAAAGTCGAAGTGGAAACTCCTGCTCTGTTTAAAATTTCAAAACTTTGCCCCAAAGGGTAAAATTCGGCACCGGTTCAAGCGTGCCTCCAAAAGTGAATTTTGGTGCTAAGTGAAGGCGGATTTCAAAATCAGTTCCAACTAGAAACGTTGAATTTCTAGAATAACTCACATGTGTTGAGTGGTTCTGCCTCTGTGCACTTGCCAAAGATGCTCCTGCATCATCCTTCCTCCAGGAGCAGTCTAGAATACCTTTCCACTTTGTAGGTAGCTGTAAAGAAATTCTTGAACCTGAAGGGCTCCCTAATTTTGACTTCATTGGAGGATGCATCCCATCTCGCCTTAGAAGCAGCAAGATATTCCTCTTTTAGTTCTCTAAAGTATATGATGCATGAACGAATAACATGTCGATCAATGGGGGCCCTAGAATCTGTGACCCCCCCCCCCTTTCCATAAAGGTTCTATGTCGCATAATGGTTGGAAAGGACTTTAGGGGCTCTCCTCGGATCCAGAGATCTAACCCTGTTTCCCTCTTTATAAAATTATTTTTATCCTTACCCCATCTAACTTGGTTCTTAGTAAAGTATAGGAATGCTCGAAACTGAATGTCTCCAATAAAGGCACCAAGGTTATTTTTCCTGTCATATTCCAAAATGAAATTATGGAAGTATAATTCACATAGAAAATACTATACCTTTTCTTCCTTCTCTCTAAAACATGAAATGAACTCAGGGATAGTGGAAAATGTAATTGGATTACCTGCTCTGATGGATTTTACCCTTAACAAAAGGTAACGTTCCAGCAAGAATAGCGTATAATTGGTGGCAGGGGATTTTTAGTTGATTGCATCAGAGTAAACATCACAAATCTCCTTGATTTGCTCCAAATCTTTTTTAAAATTGGCTTTGCATTTTCTTAATCTTTTCTTGTGCTTTGGTGAGCTTAGCATATGTTTCACTTTTTGTTGTGGACATATCCTTTAGTTGTTTAACAACCTTTTGATGTTCATCCCTAGTTATCATTTCTTCTCCAGATTGAGTTAAGGCTTGTTGGGCTTGTACCATCTCTGCCTTTAGCCTACCAATAACAACATGATGTTCCCGAGGCTGAGCTGCTTGATATTCTTCTACAGTGCCCATCTCATATCTGGATTGAATTAATGCTTGTTGGGCTTGTATAAGCTCTATTTCCAGTCTATCAATGATAGCATTATGTTCATGATATTGAAATGCTAGATGTTCTGCCATAGTCATCAATTCATTCCTACTTTGAATCAAGATTTGTTAGGAGTGTATCAATTCTTCCTCTAATCTCCTAATGGTGGGGTCTTTCTTGAGGGATTGAGGTAATTCCTCTGAGACTAGGGTATCTGTCTGTACCTCAGCATCAACAGTTTCTAAAGGAATTACCTCCTCATTATGAGCTACTACATCCTCTACCATTATCTCTTCAGGGTCCGTCTGTGTGCCCATAGAGTTTGTAGTGACTGCTCTTTTAGGAAGAGGTTTTATTCCCTGCACTCTGGACCCTTTGTTTTTCTTTCTTTGGTGGGCCTTATATGCTTGTTCTAGCTGCTTCCTCAATTCTTTAATAATTTCTCTGAGTTTGCCAACCTTTAGTTTTAATGCTTCAACTTTTTTAACCTTTCTCTTTAATAGCTTGTTCTCCTTTTTCAGATTTCTAATTCTCTTATGGCTTTTGCCTGCTTTCTGTTTGTGAGGAGTCTCAAGGTCTTCCTCACTCTGATCAGTAGGTAGTTGTTCTTTTGTTCCTTCCAAGTGATATGTCTATTCAAGAGGGATTCTTGCCTCGGGATGTGGTTCTTCATGTGATGTGTCCTTAGGAAATGACATTTCAATATCAGGGAAATTTTTAGCAAGATTTGAAGAAGAGGCTCATTTTTGGTATTCTTTTGATTTATCTCTATCAATTGAGGCTCCTAAGCTCCCTAAAACCTGAGCTATTTCTTCCTCATATATTTTCAAAAAAAATTCTTTCATATGCTCTGATGCTGGTTGGGTGCCTTCTTGACTGTTTCCCTATGAATTTTGTTCTATATGCTTAATACCCTGGGCATTTTCCTGTAAGGGATGATCTATTGTGTTCTAAATTTCTTCAGGTTGTTTTGTTATGTCCTGGATTTCTTCAGGGTTTCTTGTCCATCTTCTTCTACTATTTCTCTCAATGGGGGTTTTAGGAGCATCCATTGCTCTTTTTCTCTTTCTGGTTAGTGGCCCTACTTGTGGGGTTTGAGCCTCTATCTGTGAGGTCTGAGCCTATGTCCGTGAGGTTTGAACCTATGTCATTTTGACAGGATCTACCTCAACTTCAGGTTGAGGAGGTGGAACTTATGTTTGGGTAGTGGTCTCCCCTTCCTGTATCTCTTCAATTTCCTATGATGGATTTTCATGGTATAATTCAGGTTGTTCCAATTGTAGAGGTCTATTGGTCCTAGTAATATCCCCCCATGTTAATTGTGTTTGACTCAGGGCCTTACTTACTATCAATTTAACTAATCCAAAGTGGTTGATAATAGTAACAGGATCCTTGGAATTCTGTGTTCTAATGGCAACCTCGTGTAACATGGAATTTAGAAAAAAATGTAGATTGATTACTAACCTTTGTTTGAGTGTTGCTAGCAGTTTGAGGTGGTGTGATCGAATTACATCATATCTCCCATCACAGGTAATGTACCTCTGAGTTAATCCTATCAGTTCTTTCCATGGTTCACTGAGGGTGTTGGGGTTAATCCTCTTTCCTTTTTTATCCAATTCCTCGTGAGGGTCTACGAAGGATTCTATAGCTTCTTTGAGCGATGTATATCTTACCGTCCATTGAATTCCTGAGTTAGGGAGACCTGTAACCTCTGCTATGATTTTCAGAGTAATAGGAATTTGTATCTATCAAACCATGGAGGTTTCTCCCTACAAATTCTGAAAGAATTCAAGCATGATGTTCATATCATAGCTTTGTAACTAGTTAAAATACTCCATCCAACCCAGGCGCTGTAGAATTCCTCTGGTCTTCTCTGTTACCTGTAGTAAAGTTGGTTCCCTGTGCACACTTCAACCATCCATCGTTCTATGAGAAAATGAAAATGATTATCATTCCTGGTTGCAGACTTGGTTAGATCAACTTTGGGGAAAATATTACCAAAAATAGAAAATATCAGAGACAACGAGTGAATTAAAATGTGGATTTTCCATTTATTACAATCATTACAAAGTTATCAGAAAATGTGTCGAACGTCCATTCCCCTCATTATTATAGAGCTCAACCTCGACTTTCAACGTAGGTGAAAGTAATGAGTGTAGGTATTTACAGTGAGAGATAATAATCGCCGATGGGGACCAATCATATACAATTTTTTTCAAAAAGCATATTAACGATAATCATTTAAACGATAGTCTTCTTTCATGGAAATTCGAATTAATTATACCTATACTCAGAAATGTTTTAAGGATAAATAATCCAAATAAATTAGACATGTTCATTTAAAAAAATTCCACATATCATAATGTTGTTACTTTTCCCAATTTTATTAAATATAGCCGAAATGATAGCCTAGTTATTGAGTAAAGGAAATCTAGAGACACACAGAAAACTTGGTGTTTTTTAGATAAACTTCCATACCACAGGCAGAGCCACTGCTGCCAACAGGCATCCATAGCCTTGACAGGGTTTCCTTTTAACCCATAGATGAGCCCGTATACTTAATAAATATTTGAGTTGTCTTCTCCCAAGAAGACCACTATCCTGGTTTGGTATCCACATGATGATAATGCCACTCACTAGATTGTAACTTAAGTGAACAAGCCAGCTCGTGATGAGACCTCTTGTCCTTTAACAAAAAATGTCAAAAGGCCATTTCCATGGTGTGGTATCCATAGTGGGAATGTCACTTAGGTTATTATCTTATGATCGAGGTAGGTTGTCTCGTGATGAGACCCCCTATTCTTTGTGGGAGAAGTTTATTAGTTGTACTTATTTAACCTTTTTTTTTTTTTTTTGAAGGGCTCTATTAAGGGAGGCTCATCTACTCCTTAAGAGTAAGGGATGGCGTAAAGAAGTTTAAGGATGCCAACTAAAAGTGTTCTTAAGACTCATTATTATAATATGAGGCAAATTATCATTCAAGTATATTTGTATGTATATAGGGAAAGGAAACGAATTATGGTGGTTACAGGTTATGAACAAGAAAAATATTTTGAAGAAATTAATCCAAAAAACAATTTGATAAGGTATGAGAGATAGTCCACAAAATAGTGACATATTGTTACCATGATAAAAAGAATTAATGCTAGTGAAACGTATTTTATGAAATGCATACCCCAAGGGAATGGCTAGCATTTGAACATCCATGACAGAAAAGAACAGTAATAAGGAAGAACGCGGAAGGAGCAGTAGATATTCCTTTTAAAGGAACAACAAGTTGTGCGAAGGGAAAAACAATTTTTCCTTTCATATGAACAACAAATGATACTCAATGGAACAACAATCAAGAGAAGGAACAATAGTCGCAAGAAGAAACAACAGGCGCAAGAAGGAACAACAGTCACAAGAAGGAACAATATGTGCAAGAAGGAACAATAGTCGCAAGAAGGAACAACAGACCCATCGATGGTGCTTAAAGTGACCGTGTCATTATCATGGAATTCCTCAATTTCAAGTGAAGCTCCCAATCACCCTTCTTGAATGATTTCTTCTTGATATGCTTGTCATGTCAAGTCGCTCTCTGTTTTTGAATAATAGTTGTGCACTCCATAGCAGATAGGCATGCTTTATCCAATTCGTTGAGTTGTTGAAGGCATTGTTTATGTGTCGTTGTTAGATACAGTCCAATTTCCTGGGCCATCCTTAGGGTCTTAATCTCAAACTCGATTGGGAATATGTGTTCTTTACCATAGAATAGGTGATAGGAAGAGTAGTCGGTGGTGTTACGCCATGTTATACGATAAGCCCATAATGCAATTGGAAACTTAGTATCCCAATTCTATCGGTTTGTTGAGATAGTCTTTGTCAGGATTGCCTCCAAAACCTTATTTGTGCTTTCTACTTGCCCGTTTTCCTGTGGGTGATATGGAGAAGTAACTATGTGCTTAATATGATAATTTTCTAGGGTGGTGGTGATTCTATGAGCTATAAATTGTGACCCCCCATCAGTGATTGCTTCCCTGGGTAGTCCATAGCATAAAAATAATTTGAAAATAAATTTGATGACTACCTCTTCTATTTCATTTGTCATGTATTCTGCCTCTACCCATTTAGTCATGCAGTCCATAGCCACTAGAATATAGGCCTTCTGATTTTACTTTGGATTAAAGGGGACAACGAAGTATAGTGCCCATAGTTCAAATGGTTCTGTGACTATTTGTGCTTTCAATGGAATTTCATCAGCCTGACCTGGTTTTCCCATCCGTTGACAGTTGTCGCAAGTCTGGACATATTTCTTCGCATCTCTAAATATTAAGGGCCAATAGTAACCCTTCTATAAAATTTTGTGTCCAGTCCTGTGGTCTGCAAAATGCCCACCATAGGGTTCATCATGTCTTGCCTTTAGTATGTCATATATTTCATCATCTCGTATGCATCTACAGATCTGGAGATCAGCTCCTGTGTGGAAGAGATATCCGTTGATCCAAGCAAATTGTGTGCTACGCTGGATGATCAGTTTTATTTCCCTTGATAATAGATGTGTCGGTAATATTCCCACTACCAAATAATTTTCCACATCAATGTACCAAGGTGGCTTTGTGGTAGCGGAAAACAGATGCTCATATGGAAATTGATCTTCAACTATTAAGGAGTCATCTGTTTTGGGTATGCAGGATACGAAGTATGGCACAAGATTTTCTCTCTCGGGTTGATATTTGATGGTGATGTAAAATTCTTGCAAGATTAATAACCACCAAGTGACCCATCCATTAGTAATTGATTTATTAGCTAGATAATTAATAGCAGAATGATTAGTATACAGAATAACGGGATAGCATGTTATATAATGACGAAATTTATTGATGGCATGTATAGCAACTAAATTTTTTTTTTTCTGTTACTGTAAAGTTAAGTTCATCTGGAGTAAGATTCTTTCTAATGAAATAAATAGCATAAGGTTTCTTGTCTTCTTCCTGTCCAAGGACAACGCCTATGGAAATATCTGATGCATTGGTGTAGATGTGAAATGGTATTTTCCAATTTGGTCCCCTCAACACTGGTGTTGTCGATATCAACTTCTTGAGTCCTGCAAATTCCACATCACACTTGTCAGACCACTGAAACTCCACATTACCAGTGAAAGCATGTAAAGGTATAGCGGTTCTTGAAAATTTTTCCATAAATCTACGATAGTATCCAGAAGCGCCAAGGAAACTACATACCTTTGTTTGTGTGTGTGGTGTAGGTATATTAAGGCTTACCTCTATTTATGCTGGATCTACTCTAATTCTATCTGAAGAAATATAATGCCTTAGTACCACACCTTCTATCATCATCATGTGACATTTCTCATGGCTTAAACATAATCTGGTAGCAATGCATCATTCCAGTACCTTCTCCAGATTATTCAGTGCTTGGTCAAAGTTGTCACCATAAGGAGTGAAGTCATCCATGTAGACTTCAAGCCCTTCATTGATCAGGTCACTGAATATGTTCAAGATGGCCCTTTGGAATGTGGCTAGAGTGTTACATAGTCCAAAGGGAAATACTCTGTATGTAAAGGTAGCCTAGGGGCAAGTGAATGTAGTTCTATCTTGATCTTCTGGGGCAATCTGGATCTGATTGTAGCCACTAAAATTGTCTAGGAAAGAAAATAATTTCTTTCCTGCTAGAGTATCCAATACCTAATCGATGAAAGGTAAGGGAAAATGATCCTTTTGAGTGGCTTTGTTAATTTCCCTGTAGTCAACATAGATTCACCATTTCCCATTTTTCTTTAGGAAGATCATTAATGGTGAAACCCACCGACTATTTGAGATAGGGTATATAAAATCTACATCCAACATCTTTTGTAATTCTTCCTTAACAATATCCCTTAGAAGGGGATCTAGTATTTTATGCAGTTGTCGGATAGGTCGAGCGTCTTTTTCAATATAAATGTGGTGTGTGCAGAGTTGCAGATCAATGCGTTTCATATCAGAATACTCCCATGAAAAATCTTGCTGATATTTGGAGAGGAATTGAATTTTCTTTTGTTTTTGTTGGTCATCTAAATTGGCATTGATGTTCAGAGATATCCCTAGTGCAATCTCAATAGATTTGTTTTTATGAACAACTGTGGTTGGAATTTGTTGTTCCATTAAATCTTCCAGCGGGTCTCCATGTGCTTCACATTCTAGAATAGCTTGGAGCATCTGGTAGGTTGGGTTACCCACGGTGGTTGGGTTATTAATAAACCCATTGATGACGTCATCCTCTAGCTGGTCTCTAAGTCTAAGGGCTTCCTCCAGCATCAGAGGGGCTCGTAAATCCTTTTCTGGATATCGTGGTGGTGGAAATTGTGGATATATGAAAGTTGGGCTTGGCTTGGTAGGAGGATATAAGATGAGATTCTTTGTGATACCTCCTCTAGAAATTGTCATATTACATGTTCGTCATCCTATGTACGCATCTGTTATTGTGAGCCATGGTCTGCCCAGTATCAATGGATGCCCTTCAAGTCCAGTTTTTGGGTTGATGATGAGGAAATCCGTCGGATACTCCCAAGAATCAATGGAGATGGTTGTATCATGTAATGTACCAACTAGTCGAATCACCAATTTATCTACCAATTGTAACATAATTAGGGTGGGTTTGAAGGAGTCAAAATCTAGGGTATTGCAAGTTTCCATAGTCAGGATGTTGATGGCCACTCCCAAATCAACTAGTGTATTTGGAAAAGAACAACCCTGGATTTGAATAGTTACTATTGGATTCCCTAGATCTGCATATTTTATTGGTTATTTTCTCCCAAAAATTATATTAGACAAGGCTCCTACTACACGAACTGTTGATGATGAATTTTTTATCTTCCTAACAGGCTTCCTCCCACATAGTTCCTTGATTGTTTTCCCGTAAATTGGAATATCGTGTAGTGCCTACAGGAGTGGAATCTTGACATATAAATTCTTGATTTCCCCTACAATGTCAAGGTTGGGATATTCGACAGGTTTTTCTATCATCAATATTTCGGGGAATGGAGGGGAAGGAGTTGCATCCTTATCAGGATCCTGTGATTCAACTGTGTTTCCCCTCTGCTCGATTTCTTCTATTATTACCATAGTTGCGGGTGTTATTGCTGGTTTTTTTTCATTCTCCTTCTCTTGAGAGACATTATTTTCTTCAGGAGAGATTATATTCCCCGATCTCAACCGGAGTTTGTTGCACCCTACCAAGTTGGTTTCCCCTTCCACATTCTCCATAATATGGATGAGCTGAGCCAGTCTATTATTAGGATTTGGGTGACGTTGGGATGGTAATTGGGGGCACAATTGTGATTGAGGGTTTTGGGGCAGTTGGAGTGGATCTTGCAACGTGGTTTGGGTTTGAGGGGTCATCCCCATGGGTTGATTATTTATCCCCGTGGGGTGCTGCAAATTCTAGTTTCAATTTGGGTTTTGGGCAGTAGTTTTGGGCCATTGTGAAGGGTAGGGGTTATTTGAGTTTTGTCAAGGTGAGGTGGGATATTGTTGGTTAGGCCAAGTGGAATTTGTAGTTGGTTGATTCTTCTAGGCAATATTTGCAGCGGGCTAGTTTGGCCAAGTGGGATTTGCATGTGGGTATTGTTGGGGTTGTCAGTTCTGATTAGTAAATGGTTGGCCCTGCCATGTATCACCAGAATTATGTTGTTGAATATACTGTCCAGAAAAGAAAGAGGAAGGGTCATGGAGTGTATTTGGAGGTCGGTTCTTCCATTGATGATGCAGATCCATTAGATATAATGGCTTTGTTTCTTCTTTCGCTTCTCTAAAGACAACTTTCAGTCCACGGAGTGATGGGCATTGTTTCGTATTTTGATCCTTGGTGCAAATAGCGCAAAACTGAACCACATCCAGAGGGAAATCCCTTGGACCATGTTTTCTTCTGCATCTATCACAAAATATGGCCAAAGTCTGTTATTCTTCTATTTTTTTCTGTTTGGCCTGCAATACATCTAATTGTGTAGTCAGAGTGCTCAGAATATCTATTTTGAAATTTTCTAAGAGATTACCAACTTCAACTCGCGTAACACCCCCGCTGGTAGTATTGCTACTTCTGGTGAGGGAATTCTGCATTTTTGATCTAGTCTGTGTGCTTCCTCATGAGAACCTGATACACAATTGAATGATGTTATCATAAGTTTCTTGATAAATGTCACCCTTCCCCATTAGATTCAATGTTTCTACCCATTCATCTTTCATACCCTTAATCAGAGTTGCCTTAAGTACTTCACCTGGTAATGTACCATAGGGTGATCTTTGTAAATTATACTAAAATCTCTCAACATATTCTTCTAATGATTCATTTTATTTTGCAGTCATGTGATATATTTCATCTTTCACGTCTCTGGTTCTACAATAATCCTGATATTTTGTCAAGAAGGATTGTTTCATCTCATCCCACAAGTTTATAGTTCCACCACATAATCCCATAAACCAACGTAGAGCTTCTCCTTTTAAAGTGGAAGAGAACAATTTTAATTTTGGGGGTTCAGAGGTGTAATCATACCCTCTACATAGGACATCAAATTAAAATAAGAATGCGTCTAGCTCTTCTGAGATCAATCCATGGAAGGTTGGCAGGTTCTGTAGGGGGTTTTCCTTCATGAGGGCAATGGCAATTGGATCAACTATCGGATATTCGAATGTGGAAGTATGGGGACATTGTTGATTTGGTTGTGCCATTTGATCGAAAATGTGCCAGAAATCTTCAGGGATTTCTTGATCCATGTATTTTATTCGAGGTGTTTGATTATTTGACCCTCTAGCTGATTTGATTGCACTCCCTCTATATGGGATTTCATGTATGCCTTCTTCTTTCTCAGGAAATTCAGGATCAGGGGTGGTGATGGGTCTGCCTTGGCAACCCCGTCGGTTTCTCCTTCTCCTTCCTCCAGATTATGGGAGTTTTTCTCTTCTAAAGGGGTGAGAGGTGGAAGATCTGTGCTCTGGAATATTTGCTTAGTCCCTTCAGTTTTGTTGTGAATCTCAGCGTGGGTTGTAGTTGGTGAAATTGCTACCTGAGGGATTCAGGAAGATCCTTTCCTAGGTCCAACCAAATCTTGAGATTTGACTTTTCAGATGATGTCGTCTATGAAAGTGCTTCTACCAGGGAGCATCGGGCCCTGGGCTTTGGCAATTTTTGGTGGGGGTTTTGTTTTTTCAAGATATTTCTTCTTAGTCATACACACTTCACGCAAAAAATGAAATTCAAGAAAGAAAACACCTATGCAACCTCTTAATGCATCAGTTGGAGGTAAGCATTGGCATAAGCATCTTACTTATTGCTTGTGTAGGTTCTTACCTTTCGTCTTCAATACCTCATCCTCCAAAGGAACAATCTATGCTACCTTTGACATTCTCCCCGGCAATGGCACCAAAATGTTGGGGTCTAAAGATGTCCTAAAAATAGCCTTAGTTTAACATTAATTTATCAACCCGAGGACTTGTCTTTTATCTCAAGAACATCAGCAAATTCTATGTAGATAGCTTGTGGAGGCTCAAATTGTGTAGCTAAAGCAAACCTGATTTTATCCACAATCAAGTTCCTCAAATGTTCATTTAAATATTCTAAGATTAAGATCTTACTTAACATAATTGAAATCTGATTGCTAATATGTTGTGAATGAAAAGGAACTAGCTAACCTTCTAAATTCATTGAACTAAAAAGTGATGATTGAATCTGAGTAAAGACTTGCAGAATTAACTATTAACTAGGAATTGAATTGCTAGAAAGGAAATAGTGAATTATTCTAATGGAAAGAAACTACAATTGTAATCTAATCGTAAGGAACAACAAACATAATTGAATGGAAAGGAACAACAATTGTAACTTTAACTGAAAGGAATGACAATTGTAACCTATTCGAAAGGAACAACAAATGTGAATATTAAGTAAGAGGAACAACACGTATGAAAATGTGAGGAGCTGTCAAGCAAAAAACTACAGTAATGGAAATTGGAATCAACAATCATTAACACTCAAGAGAGATATCTATCTTTTGTATGAAAACTGTATGAAATCATTAACACTCTTATGCATTCGTCTTAACTATTGTGAAAGGGAATGGAATCGTAAAGCATAAATCAAAATGATACAATTACAGCTGAAACAGTAGCTCCTTTAGACTGGTCCCTTGGTCCTTAGAAGCACTGCTACTAGAAACTTAGTATATAGAAATGGCGAAAATGATCAAATCTTTTATTAAATTCATAGCTGGTACATCATTGACAAAAACGGCTTGTGCAGAGTAACTCTAAGTCTGAATACTTGAATGCAATTCGTAGATTGTATTTAAGGATCTATTATCCTCTATATATGCAATAATCTGAGTAAATCAAGCCATCCTGAGGATCGGAGGATCCTTAGGATTACTTTACTATTATAAAGTTACAATATAGAAAACCAAATCATCTTTAAAATTGCTTTTGCACCAAAATTCCTTTACTTCCAATGGCTCACGCATTTTCAAGATTTCCTTTGTTATTTCAGTTTTGACAATATTTAACCAATCCTTTAACAAAATCAAACAATTCCAACCGTATTTTAGAATCTATTCATCACGAATTCAATAATATCACTAGAAGACATATTAATCATTTTCTATTCTATTTATCCCTAATTAACATAAAAGTCACTCAAGATTGTATCACAAACTATGGGAATAAGGAGGGCATTTGTACCTTTTTCATAACCCAACACAACCCTTGTAAAGCTTGTACAAAAGAATTTATATATAATACAAAAGAGATTTTTCCTGGATATGAGGTGTTTGTGTTCTTATGTGTGATAAATGGTTATTTTATGAATGTTTTTTGTGTCTATTTATGTATGTTGTAGATGTATGGAAGTAGATTACATTTGTAGCTTTAGATATACTTCTCTATCTTAGTAAGGTTCTGAGTAAGTTCTAGGCTCTTAGGCTTGTGCAAGGATTGCACAATAGAGTTATTGAAAACTCTGAGAATCTAGTGCAAGGAGTGCACTTGAAGTTTGTGTTGAGTTCAGAGAGAGAGAGAGAGAGAGAGAGCGTTCCACGAGGGAAAACCAAAACCATTCTAAAGCTCGGAAGGAATAGTTCAAGGACTACACATCATAGTTACTGAACAATCTGATAGCTAGTTGGGTGAGAAGGAAGACTAGAGTTATTGAACACTCTTGAGAATAGTTCTGCAAGGAGTGCAAAGAGTGCACCAATGAGCCTGAAGAGTTCAGGACTCAAGAGAGTACCCATGCAAGGAGTGCACTAGGACAACACTTATATAGGTGTTGAGAAATTCTTAGGAGAGATGAGTGAAAGGAGTGCGCAGTTGGATTCTTTGGTGTCCAAGAATCAAAGAGAAGCCAGTGCTAGGAATGCACTGAGGACCATTTCAAAAGGCCATAAAGCTCAGGAGGATGAGCGCATAGTGCTAGGAAGGTACAATAATTCCTTTAAAGGAATGAAGGGTCGAGACCCTTAGAGATTCTAATAAGCCAAAGCTCAGGAGCGATAGTTCCATTGTGCACAAGAACTCTTCAAGGAGTGTAGAAGGCAAAAACCCTTCCAGGTTCACATTTGTGGAAGTAGAGAAAGTGTGCATGAGGGCCTAAGTCCCTTGAAGTGAAAAGTCTTAGGAGGAGTAGCATTTTCCAAGAACTTGAGAAGAGTCCAAGTTGACATCCCTGCAGGAAGGAAATGTACAAAGGGTCGATCCCTTTGAATTTTTAGAGCCTTTCAAGTTAAGGAGGTACAACGCGAGAAAAGTCTAAGCCTTTGAAGTTTATTGAAAATTCCTCTATTGAAAGGAAATCATAGTCAACAGAGGAGGAGCCACAACTATTGTTGGATCAGCTGCTAGGAGCAATTTTGACCATTAGATTGAGTCCATCCAGGAGAAGTAGCACACCTGGAGAAGGACAAGCCTCATCTGTTGGATCTAGGCATGAGTATCACAAGTCGTCAGATCCAGGTGAGTAGCTTGACGTTTAACCTTGCAAGTTGTTCAATTTTTTGTATGTTCGTTCGAAGCCATGGATCAACTAAAGGAGGATTTATTGAGGAGTGGGAAACAACAGTTGAGATCCATTCAAGAGGTTGTAGGAGAGTGAACATTCATTGGATCAAGAGGAGTTGCATGGGGTTTAATCGACGAAATCCTTTGGGCTTCGCTCATTCAAGAGATTTTGCATGTGGAGAATTCAGGATCGTTGAAGTTTCGAAGGCCGGAGTGAACCCTGGTCATTGATACTTGAAGACATGTGGTAGAAGATATACTATTTGGAGATACAACAGTATGTAAGGATTACATTGATTTGAGTCAAGAACTCCCAAAGAGACAGGATTCAGAGTAAATATCGATCATTGGTCTAGAGAGCCACGTTGAAGCAGATCTGAAAGTTCAGAGGTAAGCACTCTGGGAGTACTCAAAATTGGAATGTGAAAGATTGCCAAAGCTCCGAGTTGTGAAGAAGATATTAGTTGTGCATTGTGAGGGACATGTGGTAGGAGATCTCATACTCTAGAGAAGGGTCACTCTGGAGGAATTGGAGAAATTAAATGTTAAGTGGTCAGACTCCCAGAGTTTCAAAGTCCTGGAGGCCATCACATTCATCCATTCTTAAGGATGCATGTCAGAAGATATGACACTCTAGAAAGTTGACACTCTGGGAGATTTGGGTTATAGTGTTTCGAAATCCACTAAAGTTGAAGGCCCGATGTATTGTGGGTCGTAGAGAAAAGGAAGGATGGGTGGAAGCATATCTGGAGGTATGACACTCCAGAGGATATAGTGCAGTGCTTTGGGGGTCCCAAAGGCCCAAAGGTTAGAGATAATTCTAACCATCCATTTGGAGGGTATGCGTGGAGAAATATCTAGAGTTTAGAGACTTGGAACTGTGACAATTTCACGTTGTTTTGTAGACAGGGAGAAATCCTCGAAGTCCCAAAGGCATCCTATATGTCAATCTAGGAGGGGACATGTGGAGGAAGGATAATCATTTGGCGCTTTGATGTCAAGAAACGTAAAGTGTTGTGTTGTTTGACAACCAAAGAAAATTTTCAAAGTTCGAAGGGAATTGATATGGATTGTCCATCGGTCAGAGAATTGTGGACCTTCGATCTGAGATTCATCGTATTTTTTTTTTCGACGATCCGGGAGATTTGTGGAAAAGGTCATGTATTAATCGTTGAAGTTTGAATTGGAGAAATATGGGTCGTCCATTGGCCAGAGCTACAGAACCGTTTATTTGATACACAGGCACAAGTTCCTTTTTAGTATTCGTCACTTAGAAAAGGTCGTGAATTGGAGTGGAGAAGAAATCGTCAAAGTCTGAAGCACCGAAATATCACCTTTTGGCTTGGCGCTCGATCACAACCCTCGATCAAATTTATTTCCACCGGAGGAAAAGAGGCTAAGGTTGATTTCAAATTATTAAATGAAAATGGGCTTGGAGAAATCATTGAGGCACTGAAATAGCGCGTTATTGACTAGAGCCTGGTCACAATCCTTGACCATATGATTAGTTGGCTTGAGGAAGAGGGCTAGGGGCCTGCAATTGTCTCAAAGTAGAAGGGGCTTTGGTAGAGACCATGGGTTCAGTGTTTGGGCCTACACAGGAAAATTTAGGACCTATGAACATTAACAGGGGGTTCAACAAGAGCCCGAGAGCTAATTCAACCCTCGATTTGAACGATCCTAGACCGGGAGGTCAAGGGGACCCTAGGTGATGGAGGTGTTACACATTATTTTCATCATCCCTATGGAAATTAATGATGTAAACCTATATGTTTCCTTCGGCAGGGTCAGTGGCATGAGTTCCTGAAGAAGGAAGGGAGAAGAACTTTTCCTGAGAAAAGAAGTTACATTTTCCTTTGTAAAAACCCTATAAAAAATAAATTTCGCAGGTTGCATTATAGCTAGGGTGCGAGAATGCCTGATTCTCATAGGATGCATCATAGCTAGGTCACGAGGAGTTCGCATTCTGCTCTATAGGCAGGGTGCAAGAATGTTTACACGTGGGAAAAACGAGCGTTTTCTCGGCTCTTCTAGAAGGAGAAACGTTTGTGGTGAGGTGGCATCCAAATGGTTTGGATCTCACTTGCTTTCATGATTTAGTGGGATCATCCTAACCTCTTCACCTTATCCTCTTCAACTTATAAAAGGAGAGGAGCTCTCATGGAGAGGGGCTAAGTTGGATTTGGCTTGGAATTATTAGCTTGGTTGGAGTGGCTTTGATTTTTTCCTTTGTCAAGATAGATTGTGAATATTATCAGATTTGTTCTCTCAGAATTCTTGGAATGGAAGTGTGTGGGGAATGAAGGACAGTTGGAAGGGATATTATGACATCAAGGCCATGGTTGTAATCTCTCTTTCACATTCAATATGATACAGTAATATGATTCTTTCCTATAAATCTTGTTGTGTTTTATTGTATGATTCCTTGATCACATACATAGGTTTATATTGAGTTTATGCTATTGCTATCACTTTGGTTGGTTGTGTTATTTTGCAGGTTCATCATTGTATGAGTGTTGGAATGAGGATAGGATGGTGATGGTGAGAGGAAGCGACATTTAAACGGCATGTCACCTATCTCTCTTTAGTTAGTAAATTCAATATTTAAAACTTAAGGAAAGCATCATGTTCTGGTGTGTTTTGTTCTAGATGTAGGTGGATCTAGGCAGATCATTTAGTGTCTACACCTACCGATTTATCCCATAACAAGGGGGTCTACATCAAGTGCTATGAGAGCCTATTTTTCTCTGTAGACAATAGGAAGGAAAGGAGAATACAAAGTATTGATGCTCTGTGAAAATTGTTGTAAGGTGTGCAACAAACAACAAACATCCCGGTGGGTTGAAGGAACAGATTCAATTGCATTCTTGAAAGAAAAGGTGAAATATGGATATTGAAGGCCATAAGAAAAAATATCAAGGAGGCCACCAGCAAGTGAGAAAATAGAAGACGGACAAAGATCTCAAGGAGATGAGAGAAGAGCTCAACAAGTTAATGTTGAAGATGTAGAAGGAAGCATAAGGAAGTTGGAAGTATGAATCGCCCTTAAAGAGAAAAGCAAACTGGCCTATCCAACATCTAATTTCCAGAAGGCAGAAGCATATTTTGAGGAGGTGGATGAGGCATTTTGAACCCCTCAATTTCACAAAGGAGGACATGATTTACATTTGCAAACCATAAGTTGGAAGGAACCTTAGTGATGAAAATTTATATTTCCAGGAGGGCAATGAAGAGAGATCAATAAAATATATCATAGACTGCTAGGAGGGCAGGTAAGAAAACTCCAATTGTTGATATTGAGAGGGGGGTGAATCAGTATCAAGTACAATTTAAAAACCTTTTTCAACTTATACTGAAACCATTCAATTATATCCAATGATCAATGAACAATAGTGTAAGAGTTACACCAATACACCACAATACACCATGCACAATATATGAGAAATAATCAATAGTTTTTGTTCAAGGGAAGTAATGACTTCCAAAGGTAGCTAC
>JZKD02S0532994.1:833782-851170 GCA_000966675.3 Picea glauca
TGTGATGAATGGTTATTCTATGAATGTTTTCTGTGTTTATTTATGTATGTTGTAAACATATGCAAGTAGATTACATTTCTAGGTTTAGATAGACTTCTCTATCCTGCTATGGTTCTGAGTAAGTTTAGGCTCTTAGGCTTGTACAAGGAGTGCACACCAGAGTGATTGAAAACTCTGAGAAGCCAGTGAAAGGAGTGCACTTGAACTCTGTGTCGAGTTCAGAGAGAGAGAGAGAGAGAACATGCTAGGAGGGCACACTTAAGCCATTATGAAGCTCAAAAGGAATAGTGCAAGGAGTGTACATCATAGTTACTCAACACTATGATAGCTAGTTGGGGGAGAAGGAAGACCGGATTTACTGAACATTATGGATAAAAGTTATGCAAGGAGTGAAAGGAGTGTACTAGTGAGCCTAAAGAGTTCAGGACTCAAGAGAAGGCCTGTGCAAGGAGTGCACTGGTCCAACACTTAGATAGGTGTTGAGAAATTCTCAGGGGAGACGAGATCAAGGAGTGCGTGGTTGGAGTATTTGGTGTCCAATAGTGAAAGAGAATCTAGTGCCAGGAATGCACTGAGGACCATTTCAAAAGTCCATAAATCTCAGGAGGACAAGCGCACAGTGACAGGAGGGTACAATAATTACTTTGAAGAAATGAAGGGTCAAGACCCTTAAATATTAGAACAAGACAAAGATAAGAAGGGATAGTGAAATTGTGCAGGAGGAATATGCAAGGAGTGCATAAGGTGAGAACCCTTTCAGGTTCATATTTGTGGAAGCAACGCAAGTGTACGCTAGGGCCTAAGTTCCTTGAACTGAAAAATCTCGAGAGGAGTAGCGTTTTCCAAGAACACGAGTAGAGGCCAAGTTGAAAGCACTATAGGAGGGAAATATACAAGGGGTTGAGCCCTTTGAAGTTTTAGAGCCTTTCAAGTTTAGGAGGTACAGCACAAGCAAAGGATGAGCCTTTGAAGTTTAGTGAAAATTCCTCTATTGAAAGGAAAGTGTAGTTAAAAGAGGAGGAGTCATAACTATCATTAGATCAGGTTCTAGGAGCGATCTGGACCATTAGATTCAGTCCAGTCAGGAGAAGTAGCGCACCCGAAGAAGGACAAACCACATCCATTAGATCCAGGCATGAGTATCACGAGTCATTGGATCTAGGTGAGTATCTTGAGGTTTAACCCTACAAGTTGTTCAAATTTTTGTATGTTCATCTAAATTCATGGATCAACTAAAGGAGGATATATTGAGGAGTGGGAACCAACAAATGAGATCCATTTGGGAGGTTGCAGGAGAGTGGACAGTCCTTGGATCAGGAGGCGTTGCGTGAGGTTTAATTGGAGAAATCCTTTAGACTTCGTGCATTTGGGAGATTTAGCACATGCATAAGTCAGGATCACCGAAGTCCTGAAGGCCAGAGTGAATCATGGCCATTGATATTTGAAAACACTTGGAAAAATATATGTCGTCCGGAGATACAACTCTACGGAAGGATTACATTGAGTTGAGTCAAGAACTCCCAAAGAGACAAGAGCCGAAGTAAATCTTGATTGTTTTTCCAAAGATCCACGTGGCAGAAGATCCAGAAGTCCAAAATGTAAGCACTCCGAGAGTACTCACCATTGGAGTGTGCAATATCGCTAAAGCTCCGAACAACGGAGAAGATCTTAATCGTCCATTGCGAGGGACACGTGGTGGGAGATCTCATACTCGGAAGAAGGGTCACTCCAAAGGAATTGGAAAAAGTATATGTGAAGTGGTTGAACTCTCGAAGTGTCAGACTCCCAAAGTCCATCGCAATCATATGTTGCTAAGGATGTGTGTCATAATATTTGACACTCTGGAAAGTCGACACTCTAGGAGATTTAGGTTATAGTGTTTTGAAATCCACCGAAGTCAAAGGCCCGAAGTATTGCGGGTTGTAGATCAAATGAAGGATAGATGGTAGCATATCCAGAGGTTCAGAGGTCTAGTATTTCGAAGGACATAGTGCAGTGCTTTGGGGGTCTCGAAGGCTCGAAGGCTAGAGTTAATTCTAACTGTCCCCTCAGAGGGGACGTGTGGTGAAAGATCCAAATTTTGGGGACTTTGCACTTCAAAAATTTCACGTTGTTGTGTAGATAGGGAGAAATTCTTGAAGTCTTGAATGCATCCTAGTCGTCAATATAGGAGGGGACACTTGGAGGAAGGATAATCATTCGATGTTTTGACGTTGGGAGACATAAAGTGTTGTGTCATTTGACAACCAAAGAAAATTGTCGATACCCGAAGGGAATTGATCTAGACCATCCATCAGTCGGAGCATTATGGACCATCGATATGAGACTCAGCGGTAATTGTTTTTCGGCAATCCAATAGATTTGTGGAAAAGGTTGTGGAGTAATCGTTGAATCCTGAATTGGAGGAATCTGGGCCCTCCATTGGTCAGAACTAGAGAACCTTTGATTTGATACATGGGTGCAAGTGCCTTTTTGGCATTCAACATTTGGAGAAGTTCGTGAGTTGGAGCAAAAAAGAAATCCCTGAAGGCCAAATCACACAAATAACCTTTTTTCTTGGTGCTTGGTCACAACCCTCGATCACATTTTATTACTATCAGAGGAAAAGAGGCCAAGGCCGGTTTCAAATTCTTAAAATAAAAGGGGCTTGGAGATATCGTCAAGGCACCAAAATAGTGTGTTATTGACTAGCATATGGTCACAATCCTTGGCCATATGAGGAGTTGGCCTAATAGAAGAGGGATAGGGGCCTGAAATTGTTTCAAAGGAGAAGGGGCTTAGGCAGAGCCTGCAGATTCAGTTTTAGGGCCTACACTAGAAAATTCATAACCTGTGAACATTAACAAGGGGTTCAACAAGAGCCCGGGAGATTATTCAGTTCCTGATTTGAACGATCCTAGACCAGGAGGTCGAGCGGACCTCGGGTGAGGGAGGGGTTTTGCATTAAGTGGTATTGAAGCCTATTTTTATCTATAGATAACAGGTAGGATTGGAGAATATATATTATTGATTCTCTGTTAAAATTGTTTCAAGGTGCGCAATAGACAACAAACAACCTTATGGGCTGAAGGAGAAGAATCGGTTGTGTTCTTGAAAGAAAAGGTGAAAGATGGATACTAAAGACCATAAGAATAAAGTTCAGGGAGGCCACCAACATGTGAGAAAATAAGAGAAGGAAAAAGAGCTCAAGGATATGAGAGCAGAGCTCAACAGGTTAATGTTGAATATGCAGAAGGAATCACAAGGAATATGAAAGTATGAATGGCCCTTGAAGAGAAAAGCGAAGTGACCTATCCAACAACTTATTTCCAAAAGGAAGAAGAAGCATTTGAGGAGGTGGTTGAGGCATTCTTAAATCCTCTCTGCCATAGATGAGCAAATTATTTACATTTGTGAATCAGAAGTTGGAAGGAACCTCAGTTATGAAGGTTCAAATTGCCAGGAGGGAAATGAAGAGAGATCAAGCAAAGATCTCATAGACTCTTAGGAGGGCAGGTCAAAAAAATCCAATTGCCAAGTGGGAAAGGAGAATGAGATGAGATTTTTTGAGAGTCTCATGAACTCATAAGAGAGTATTTTAGATCAACAAGCAAAGATAACAGAGGAGGAGGATCAAAGGTACATTCTGATCATTGGAGGAATCAATATATTCCTACCAAGTAGCCCAGTAGAGTCCAGTGCACATGTTGAAGGTGAAACACAGGAGAGACAACCAATAGAGATTGTCAAGGAGGAGCAGGAGTAGACATTGTAATCTTCCTAAGAGATGAAAGAAGAAGAGGATCATTCATATCAAATGCTCACTCAGTGGGAGAAAGAGTTGAAGATGTTAGAGGATTGGTTGAGCAATTCAGGAACAAAAGAAAACTACCAGAGGGGTGCAGTTGTGAAGAATGAAGAAGAATTATAGCTAGAGGAGTAGCTAGATGAAGTTGGACTTGTAACAACACAAGGAGAGGAGATGATAGAAGGAGAAATGTCAGGAGAGATAGTTGAGAAAAATCTCAGTAGCATGCTACAGAATTTAGACCTGGAGTGCAGTGGAAAAATAGTGCCATAGGAGATTGAATAAACACGGGAGATCTTATTGATATGCCCATTGATTTGTGTGAAGGAGTGGAAGCCTTGGAGGAAATGGTAATAGTGCATATTTACCTTATCCAACAGGTCAATTTGGAGACTAATGAAGAGGATTTGTAGCAGATCATACTGCAAAGGAGGATCCAACCAATAGACCATTTGGATAGAGAAATAGATAATATAAGGAGGTTGATGTTGGGAGAAACAAAGGAGGAAGATAGTAGAAAGACGAAATCGATCAGGAGAGAACCTACAGGATCATGGTAGCAACAACATCAACAACAAGGAAGAGGAGAAGATGGACAACTCAAAATTTATATTTGGGATCCAGGAGGATCTCAACCTCAGCAGTAGGGGAGCCATGAGTAGGAGATCATGATTTTTCCATCGTGGGAGTATGATGCAGGATCATCGCTCCACCTCATCAGATGCAAGAAAAGAAGTGAATCTGTGAACAGGGAGGAATGGGTTCCATGGAAAGAGAGGTTCCAACCCTCTCATTTTGAACCCAATTTAAAAATTTTAATGCAATTAAATGTAATTCAAGTCTGTGAGGTTTAAGGAAAACCAAGCCTATGTCTTTGTAGAGCCCGGGTTATTATAATAGATAGGTTCACCTTTAATGGATGATAGTAGGAGGGTTCTAGATCTGATTTGGACTAGATGCCCATTGAATGTAATTCAATTCAATTCAATGTGTGTAGGTGGATGGAGGGAAGGCTCTAGGAGCCCCTCTTTTGTAAAAGATGTTTTTTTTCAAAATTCATGATGATGAAGAGTTGTAGATGAGTGAGTAGAGAAAGTTAAAGAGAGGAGAGGAAGTGTTGAGACTTTTTTGCATTCCAACCCTTGTAAATCTTGTACAAAAGCATTCAGATATAATACAAAAGCATGTTTTCTTGCATATGAGGTGTTTGTGTTCTTATGTGTGATGAATGGTTATTCTCTGAATGTTTTCTATGTTTATTTATGTATATTGTAGATGTATGCAAGTAGATTACATTTGCAGTTTTATATAGACTTGTCTATCTTAGAAAGGTTCTGAGTAAGTTATGGGATCTTAGTTTTGTGCAAGGAGTGCACACTAGAGTGATTGAAAACTATGATAATCCGGTGCAAGGAGTGTACTTGAACTCTGTTTCGAGTTCAGAGAGAGAGAGAGAGAGAGAGAGAGAGAGAGAGAGAGAGAGAGAGAGAGAGAGAACGTGATAGGAGGTCACACTAGAACCATTCTGAAGTTTAGAAGGAATAATGCAAGGAGTCCACATCAGATTTATTGAACACTTTGATAGCTAGTTGGGGGAGAAAGAAGACCAGAGTTACTGAACACTCTGGAGAAAAGTTTTGCAAGGAGTGCAAGGAGTGCACCAGTGAGCCTGAAGAGTTCAAGAATTAGGAGAAGACTCGTGCAAAGAGTGCATTGGGAAAACACTTATATAGGTGTTGAGAAAGTATCAGGGGAGACGAGCGCAAGGAGTGAGTGGTTGGAGTATTTGGTTTCCAAGACTCGAAAAGAATCTAGTGCCAGGAATGCATTGAGGACCATTTCAAAAGTCCATAAAGCTCAAGAGGATGAGCACAAAGTGCTAGGAGGGTAAGAGAATTCCTTTGAAGGAACAAAGGGACAAAACCCTTAGAGATTCGAATAAGAAAAAAATTATGAGGGATAGTTCCATTGTGCATTAGGACACTGCAAGGAATGTAGAAGGCGAGAACCCTTTCAGTTTCATATTTGTGGAAGCAACACAATTGTGCATCAAGGCCTAAGTCCCTTGAAGTTACAAAGCTCAAGAGGAGTAGTATTTTCTAGGAATGAGAGTAGAGGCCAAGTTTACAACCCTATAGGAGGGAAATGTACAAAGGGTTGAACCATTTGAATTTTTAGAGACTTTCAAGTTTAGGAGGTACAACGCGAGCAAAGGTAAAGACTTTAAAGTTTATTGAAAATTCCTTTATTGAAATGAAAGAGTAGTCAACAGAGGAGGATCCACAACTATCATTGGATCAAATTATAGGAGTGATATGGACCGTTATGTTGAGTCTAGTCAGGATAATCAATGCACCTGCAAAAGGAAAAACCTCGCCTATTGGATCTAGGTGTGAGAATCACATGTCATCGGATCCAGGTGAGTAGATTTAGGTTTAAGCCTGCAATTTGTTCAAATTTTCGTATGTTTGGCTGAAGTAGTCTAAAGGAGGATTTATTAAGGAGTGGGAACCAACGAATGAGATCCATTCAGGAGGTTGTACGAGAGTGGACAGTCATTGGATCAGGAGGAGTTACATAGGGTTTAATTGGATAAATCCTTTGGACTTCACGCATTTGTAAAATTTGGCACGTGGAGAAGTCACGATCGTCAAAGTCCCAAAAGACGGAGTGAATCCTGTCTATTGATATTTGAAGACACGTGGTGGAATATCTTCCATTCAAAGATACAACACTCCAGAAGGATTACATTGAGTTGATTCAAGAACTCCCAAAGGGACAGGATCCAGAGTAAATATCGGCCGTTGGTCCAGAGAGCCATGTTGTAGCATATCCAGAAGTCTGGAAGGTAAGCACTCTGAGAGTACTCAATATTGGAGTGTGCAATATCGTCAAAGCTCCAAACAGTGAAGAAGATCTCAGCCATCTGTTGTGAGGGACACGTGGTAGGAGATATCATACTCTGGAGAAGGGTCACTCTAGAGGAATTGGAGAAAGTATATGTAAATTGGTCGGACTCCTAAAGTGTCACAATCCCATAGGCCATCGTAGTCATCCATTGCTAAGGATGTGTGTCAGAAGATCTGACACTCTGGAAATTTGACACTCTGGGAGATTTGGGTTATAGTGTTTCAAAATCCACCGAAGATGAAGGCTTGAAATATTGTGGGTCATATATCAAATTAAGGATAGGTTTTAGCAAATCGTGAGGTCCAAAGGTCCAATACTCCAGAGGACATAATGGATTTATTTTGGGGTTCCGAAGGCCTGAGTTGATTCTAACCGTCCATTTGAAGGGGACGTGTGATGAAAGATTTGGAGTTTTAGGACTTGGCACTTCATAAATTTCATGTTGTTGTGTAGACATGGAGAAATCCTCAAAGTCCAGAATGCATCCTAGTCGTCAATATAGGAGGGAACACATGGAGGAAGGACAATCATTCGATGTTTTGGCGTCAGGAGACATAGAGTGTTGTGTCATTTGATGACCAAAGAAAATCGTTGAAGCTCGAAGGGAATTTATCTGGACATTCCATCGTTCATAGAATTGTGGACCATCGATATGAGACTCGGTGTAATTATTTTTTTGGCGATCTGGGAGATTTGTGGAAAAGGTCATGGATTAATCGCCAAAGACCCAATTGGAGGAATCTATGCCATCCATTGGCCGAAGCTAGAGAACCATTGATTTGATACATGGGTGAAAGTGCCTTTTCATTGTTCAACACCTGGAAAAGATCATGAGTTGGAGAGAAGAATAAGTTGTCGAAGGTTGAAGTGCTAAAATAGAACCTTTTGTCTTGGCGCTCCATCACAACCCTCGGTCACATGTTATTTTCATCGAAGGAAAAGGGGCTAAGGCTGGTTTCAAATTATTAAAATAAAAGGGGCTTGGAAAAATTGTTGAGGAACCGAAACAATGCACTATTGACTAGCGCCTAGTCATAATCCTTGGCCATATGAGGAGTTGGCCTGAAGAAGAGGGCTAGGAGCCTGGAATTGTCTCAAAGAAGAAGGGGCTTATTTAGAGCCAGTGGGTTCATTGTTTGGGCCTACACATTAAACTTTAGGACCTGTGAGCATTAACAGGGGGTTAAACAAGATATCGAGAGCTAATTTATCTCTCGATTTGAACGATCCTACACTGGGAGGTCGAGTGGACCTCGGGTGAGGGAGGGGGTTTGCATCAATATGACCTAGGTATTCCACTTATGTGGAACCAAAGGCACATTTATATTGTTTGAGGAAAATTTGGTGCTTAGAGATTAGATGGAGAACTTGATTCACATGGGAGAGATGGGATGGACAAGGTTTACTATAGATGAGAATATCTTCAGAGAAAACTAAGATAAAATGAAATAAAGGATGGAAGACATGATTCATAATACTTTGGAAAGAGGAAGGACCATTACACAATCCAAAGGGCATTACCAAGAATTCATGATGACCCTCAAGAGTGTGAAATGCAGTTTTGGGAATGCCTTCTTCTTTCATACAAATATGGTGGTAGCTAGAACATAGATCCAGTTTGGTGAAGTACTGAGCACCACTCAATTCCTTCAAGAGGTCATCAATGAAAAGAATGGGGAATTTGTCTTTTATTGTGAGTTTGTTGAGGGCATAGAAATCATGACACATGTGTCAAGTAACTTCTTTCTTGAGCACCATGACCACATGGGAAGAATAGGGGATAGTAATGGGACGGATAACACCTGCTTCTAGTAATTCATGAAGAATGTTCTCAATTTCATTATTCTGGGAAAAGGGATGACGATAAGCCTGAACATTGGGAGGAAGACTTCCCAGGATGAGAGGGATGGAATGATCATGGATTCCACTGGAAGGGGGAAGTTCTTTGGGAGTGGTAAAAACAACTTGGTGGTAGGAAAGGATAGATTGGAGGTCAAGATGCACAAAAGTTGTCTCAAAAACATGAATGGAGTCGAGTTGAGCTATAATTCCCGAATGACATTTTTTCAGGAGATTTTACATGCGATGGGAACTGATGATCTCAGGGGAGCCTGATGTGATTTCTTGGAAATTATATTTTTATCCCTCCTGTTGGAATTTCATGTTTAATTCCTTGAAATCCATGATAATAGGGCCTAGACTATGTAACCATTCGACACCGAGAAAAATTTCACAACCACCCATGTCTATAGAAAACATATGGGATTTCAGGTGATACTGAGCAATTTGGAGTTACACATTTTCACACCGTACCCCACATTTAATGGAGCCTCCATTGGCAATGATGATTTGAAAATTATTGATGACAGATATGTAACAATTGACTTCTTGGGTAATGCGACGATGAATAAAATTATGGGTGCTACCACTGTCCACAAGGATGATGACTTTCCTATTTTTGATGTAACCATTTAATTTGAGATTATGGGGAGGATAGAATCTAGTGAGGGAATTAAGTGTAATCACCGGGTCAACATCGGGTGGATCAGAGGGTGGTGTCAGATAATATGGTAGTGGAAGTTCCTCCAAAGGTGGAACAACAATATATTATTCAGAAATATCCTCAGTCAAATCCATTAAAATATTTTGTTCCTTACACTTGTGCCCAAGAAAATATTTGTGATCACAATTGTAACAAAGACCCTTGAGTTGATGTTCAACCATTTCATCCCTGGTTAATTTATGGATCTTGAGGGGAGCTGTAGGAGGGACATAATTGGTGAGTTTAGGGTGAGGAGTAAAGGAGGGATTGTGAGTCTAGGAGGATACAAATTGTTTTTCTTCCTTGGCTCATTGAGTAGCTTCCAACCAAGTCTGGGGGTGTGCCATGAGAACATGGGCACAAATTTCATCTTTGAGGCCACTGATAAAGAATTCCCTAAAGAAAGCATATGAAATGCCATCTTTTCTGAAATCCAAATGCTCAAATGTGGAAATAAAGTCTTCCACTGTCCCAGACTAGGTCAAACAGCCTAAATGGTGGGTGTCAAAGTCAAAGTAGTCATAAAGTTCGGCCACAAACTGTGTCCAAGCGACATACCCTTGGTGTGCCTTTTTTCGCCATTGCCACCATTTCCATCATTTTGTATCCAGATGTAGGACATTAGAACAAAGCTTGTTTAAATAATCATTAATGTAATGCAAAGAGAAATAATGTTTCATTTGGGTGACCCAGCGTGTGGGATCCGATCCATCAAATTTGTTCACCTCAATTCTGGGGGGCGGAGGTATCAAGAAAAGTGGGTAGTATGAGGACTGTGGTAATGGGAAGATTCATGGTCATCATGATAATATGGTTGTTCAGAATAGGAAGGGTTCTAGGAATGACCCATGAAGTGTTCAAAGATGGCTTTGAGGTATTTGAAGTCTTTGAGGTCTTTGATATGAGAACATTATTCCTGGAAGATCTGAAAAGATGAATTGATTGATCTAATGTTGGAATTGATATTCTTGATGTCTTCCTAGTTTTGGTGGGTGTCAGCAATCAAGGTATTGAGTTCTTAGGCTCATGTGGTATCCATTTGGAAAAATGGGTAGGAAAATGGTATAGGGGAAACAAAATGGGTCTAGAGGGGTGGGTGAGACCACTGAAAAGAAGGGTGTCAAATGATAGGTACCATTGCGATTAGGGAAAAAATGGGGATCCAATGGGATAGGGGAAAAATAAGAGTACCGTAGAAGTGCCCGGTCCACAAAACAAATTTTGTTAAAAATGATAGGTATCACTGGAATGAGGGTGAAGAGAGGAACCCATTGGGATAGGTCCAAAATAAGTGTGACAGCGGGACCATTATACTCTTATTATTATTATTATTATTATTTTATACTCCTATAGATTTGTACTCCAGCTTGAATAATACTGCAGTGATGAAATTCCCAAATGCTTCACACGAAGAAATGTGTAGTAATTTCACAACCAAAATGCATAAGGCACAGTTGCATGACAATAGATCTTGTCTATTCTATTTTTTTTCTATGCCCAGGGGTAGGATATTTAGGGTTTCTATAGACAAGGGTTTTCCTTGTGCTATAGCTCTCTGATATGTTTGTTAGGTCCAACAATAGTTCTCAGCCTAATATCTCAGGGCACCAACTAAGGAGGCTAGACCGTGCCCTTAGCGGTACTACCCAACTACCCAGGTACTAGAGAGTATCTTCTCGAGTGTTGTTCTCGGTGGAACTATAGCAGTCAAGGGGTCAATCGGTTTATCTGTGGAGGGATTAAGGAGATATAGGTCGATCCTTATACAGGTGTTGTCTGATGCGATACCACTCGAAGGGGTACCAAAAGGGGTTACAAGGGTGGCCAACAAATGTGCGCTTAATTACCACTTGTATTTCTTGCATGTATGAATCCTCAACCATGGGTTTATGTGTGTAACAAAAGATCTTTGTAGCTTTAAGATGTCGAAATACGTCTCTACCTTGAAAAAATTTAACCCACAATTTTCTACCGAGGAAGGTGCTTTGATACCACTTGTAGGATTCCACATATACATGTGGTGGTTTTTGGCAATCTCCTTCAAATTCACACCAAGAATATGTATTAAGATACTAAGTTAGACAATGTCTACAATATTATTTGAAATCTTCCAGATTATATCAAATGGTTATATCATCCACATGTAATGTATAAAAAATACTTCTGAAGCATGAATAAATCTACAAGATTCCTCTTTATTGGTAGGTGACTATGAAGAGAAGAAGATAATTGTATAAAAATAAAAATGTAATTATAAAGTGTTCATAATGTTTATTAGTCCCTGCCAAGTCAGGGACTATAGTAATCAATAGTCTTTTACCTTCTAATAAGTCTGTTGACACTTTCTGTTTTGTCCAAAGTTTACTGAAATGATATATTAAGCATAACTTTATCAAAAATGAAACTTGTTTTTTTTATTTTTTGGTTTATATTGTTGGCATGTTTATAGGTAGAGTATGCTTGTCATTGATGGAAGGAACAACAGAGTGTTCTTTTCATTGATGGAAATATCAGAGTGTGCATCGATGGAAAAACAGGAACATCGTAAGCTCAGGTGAAGAAGTAAATAGTATGCAGAGACGAGAGATCTCAGAAGAGATAGCAGTTTCTAGAAGTGTAGACAAGGTCCATACATCAAGGCTTGTAGAAGGATCAAACGTTGGAGAACCTTTGACACTTACAAATTATTCCAAGTTGGGAGGATGCATACGCTCAGGGGGAGGAGCGACAATGGTCGTTGGATCACCAATCTCGAATACCCGATGGCCGTCAGATCAGAGTCCAGACAGGAGGAGCGCATAAAGGAGGAGATTAGACCTCAGTCGTCAGATTGGAGTGTGTAAGACTAGAAACTGTTGGATCTAGTATAAATACGAAGAGGATAATGGCCAAGAGCCATCCTCTAACTCGCAATATACGAAGTCATGAAATGATTTGAGTCATTGAGTCCAGAGGACAAGTGGTGAGAGATCAACATTTTGTTGACTTGAGAGCTGGAGAGGTCAAAGGTGAGAGTTGTAGAAACTCGCGATATGCGAAGTCACGAAATAATCTTGGTTGTTGGATCCAGAGGATATGTGGTGAGAGATCAGCATTTCGCTGAACCATGAGCTGGAGAAATCAAAGGTGAGTTTTCCTCCAAATTTGCGAAACACAAAGTCTCGATAAGATCTGGACCATTGGATCATAGAGGGTTGTGAGCCATTGATCTGGGGCACGTTTTGGAAAATCGAGAGTCAGGAGTTGGAAGATTCATGGTTGGATCATGTTCAAACACCTGAAACACAAAGTCGTGAGTTGATCAAAGTCGTTGGATCAAGGGCTAATCTGGGTCGTCAGATCCAGGAGAAGAACATGTGCCACGAGAGGAGATCCATGTCAGCAAGGACAGTTGCAGACCACTTCATCAAGGATGACATCAGGCAGGAAATCGTGAAATCCCAAAATGCAGAAGGTGATCATGACCATTGAGTCACAGGAAATATCAGATCGTTGATCTCAGGTGATTGAAATTAGGAGTTCGAGAATCAGAAGAAGGGAGGTGCTCTAACCTCTGTCATCGTGAGTTGCGAAGCCGTGAAATGCTCAAATTCTTGGCCTATGGTCATATCCATGGTCACATCGACAAAGGAGCTATCATGTTGCTAAGCTCCACCTCGGAGTTTTGCGAGTTGGGAGTTTCGAGGCAACTCATAGCAGGACATCGCGAAATGCAAAATCGTGATTTGATCGCAGTCGTCGATCAAAGGGAAAGATCCGGACCATTGATCTAATATGGAGTATTTCAGATTTCGTGATTTGGTAGAGTCAAGGCAACTCGTAGAAGAAGATAACAAAACATGAAATTGTGAAGTACCCAAGTGCTTGGCCCCAAGTCACAACCAGTGGTCACGTCAAAGAAAGGGGCTTAGTCAAAAAAGCTAACTCCCACTGTGAATTTTTTCATAGGAAGGGAAAAGGTGCCAAAGGGATGAGAACATTGAGGTTCTCTCAGTAAATGCTAGAGACAGACTAATTGTAACTACAAAAATCGATTGATTGCATCTACCAAAGAATTCGAAGAATCTTAGGGTGATCGTCAGAGGAGTTGAAGAGTCTCAAGGTAACTGCCAGTGTAATGAAGACTCATCATAGAGACGATTGACAGATGGAAAATCATCGAAGACTATAGCTTCCAGAGAAGCCAAAGAATCTCAAGAATGACCATTAATGATGAACAATCTCAGCATAATGGCCATATAGGAAGAACAGAATCAGCGTAATTTCCATAGGGGATGAAGAGTTAGGTGTATGATCTAGCAGAGGACTTGGCATTATAAATATATGCAGAACAAAGAATAGGAGGTTGATTTATTTGAGAGTTATTTATGCAGGTAAAAGAAGGTTGTGTGTAGCAGTTGAAACACACAGAAGAGGCATAGCGCATAGAACAGAAATGCATATCTGAGAGAGAAAGAGGAAGCTGAGGTGCACGTGCAAGTAAAGAGTAGATGAACAGAAAGCACAGCAGATGCAAGGAGAGAGACATTGATGTAGGCAAAGAAGAGTAGTGTAATAGAACAATGATGAGATTGGTAAGCCATAGATAAATGTAGTATCACTGTGATAAAGTTGTAAAAGGAAAATATTTATATTTCAGGGTGATTGGGAAGTGCTAGGGAGGATTGGTGTCCTCAAAGTTTGAAGTGGGTGCTTGAACACAGAGAGTTGTAGCTTCCATCTAGTTCCAGCCAGAAAAACAAGGGTGGCAGGTTGGTGCAAGGAAGAACTATTGTTGTTTGTTATACAGGTCAGTGCCTGTGTGACTGGAAGTTGGTGGTTCCATCCAGTTGGTGTTGGAACACTTAGGGAGTTGGTTCTTCCTTCTAGTGGGTGCTAGAGAAACTAGGGAGTTGGTGCTTCCTTCTAGTGGGTGCTAGAGAAACCAGAGAATTGGTTCTCTCACCATGTTGTATATTGCAAAATAGAGGTGGTAGCCTCACAATGAGTTGGTGTTTTATGATAATGTACATAAAATAAAGCTTACTTATCATATCAAGAAGAAGAGGTTTTTCCCTTTATGGTTTTCCTAAAAAAATATTTGTCTCTGTATATTTCATGTGTGTGATTGATGTTGAATATTCTATTGCTTACATCTCTGCATTATTTTGATCTTCATTGAGTGTGTTGTAAAGAGTTTAAAATAGGCATAATTGTTTAATCACAGTAACAACTGATTCACCCCCCCCCCTCTAAGTTGTCCAACTATTGGTATTATATCCGGTTCATTTTATCTAAAGGTAGATCAGTAAGCTTAAACATGTCAATCCATGAAGGAACGTCAACCAATAAGGCCCCCCTATTCAATGGAACAAACTTTGCCTTCTGGAAAGTTAGGATGAGAACCTACATAATGGCTTTAGGTGCAGATGTATGGGATGTGATAGAGACTAGTTATGTTAAACCAATTGTACTAGCTAATAAGGATGACAACCTAGAATTTAGCTTCAATGCTAAGGCTATGAATGATATTCTGAGTGGGCTTGCAGAAGCAAAATTTGTAAAAGTTATGCACTTAGAAACTACCAAAGAAATGTGGGATAGACTCATTAGAAGTTATGAGGGTAATGAGAAGGTAAAGGATGCCAAGCTTCAAACCTACAGAATATAGTTTGAACAGATAAAGATGAAAGAGGATGAAGCTGTTGGGAAGTACTTTTTGAGAGTTGAAGAACTAGTAAATGCAATGAAGGCACTTGGCGAAAAAATTGAGGAACCCTCTTTAGTTTAGAAAATTTTGAGATCTCTGCCAAATAGGTTCAACCCAAAGGTGTCTGCTATAGAAGAACTTAATGATCTAAAAACTTTGGATTTTGATCAACTTCTAGGAACGTTGATTGCATATGACATGAGGATAGTTAAAGGTTAACCCACCTCTAGAGAAACATCATTTAAAGAAGATAAGAATGAGGATTCTGAGTCTGATGAAATTGAAGAAAAATTCGTGAGAAGACTAAAAAAAGGATCAAGCAAGTACCAAGGCAAGTTTCCCATTTTCTAGCAGTGGAAAGATAGATCACTTTGCATATAAGTGTCCACACAAGAACAAGGACCATAACTCCGAAGGTGAAGAGAAGTACAAATTCAAGAGATTTGGTAAAAAGAAAAATTTATGTGTAAACAATGATGAATCTTATGGAGACACAAATAGTGACGCATCTTGTGAAGACAAGATTAATCACTTTATGCTAATGGCCAAAGAGGATTATGATAATAAAATCACAGGAAGTGATGTTGCTGATGAAGAAGCTATGGTTGAATTGGAAGGAGAATTGATCAGTGCTCTACAAAAAATTGATAGACTCAAACTTAAGAAGAAGAAGCAAAAACAATTGTTGATAGAGTTTGAGAAAGACAGTAAAAAACCTGATGGAGACTTTGCCTTGCTAAAACTGGAATTAGGAGAGGAAAAGAAAATAGAAGAAATGTTGAAACAACAGTTATCACAAAAGAAGGCAAGATGTGAAGCCTTGGAAGAAGAGGTAGTAAAAATTAGAAAAGAAAGGGAGAAGTTTAAAGCATTGTATCTCCAAAATCTTCCAAGCATTAAAGCCTCAGCATATCTAAATGACATTCCGAGCAAACAGAGATCTCCCTTGTTGAAGACTGGTTTAGGTTATGTAAGTGGTTCAAGCAACAAACAGATAGAAGCAAAGAGCCAGTAAAGATGATCAAGTTCCAAGTCAGCAGACAAAAAGACCATGTGAGTACTTTGTCACCAAAAGATAATAAAGACAAGATGATCCCTAATATAAAAAAAGATATCAAAAAATGGAACAACAAATGCCAAAAAGAAGGCCAACCTTCAGGTACCAAAATTTCTTCCATGGTTACTGTTTTTACTGCTCTAATTTTGGTCATAAGATTGTTTATTGTCAAATTAAGTTTAGAGACATGCAACTAAGGAGATGAAGAAATAAATAATATTTGCAACATAGAACTAAACATCCAATGAGTAGACAAAGTTGCACCAATCACTTTGACCTATTGAACAATGAGCTCGAATGCTATAACTGCCATAACTTCCGCCACAAAGCTACAAACTTCCATATGAAGAATTACAAAGTAGATACAAAGATAAAACTCTTATCTAGAAATGCAAGCACATGGAAAAAGAAAGATAGTGACAAGTGTGGTCTAGTACTTTCATCTCAAAAACAAAAGGACCCTTGGTATATAGATAGTGGATGTTCCAAGCACGTGACTGGAGACAAGGATAAGTTTTTGTCTATAGGTAAAAGTAAAATAGGAAATGTGACCTTTGGAAATGACGAACCAAGTAAAATCAAGGGTAAAGGGATGGTAAGTTTAAGTAATGGAAAAGAAAAATCCCAAGATGTTCTACTTGTATATGGGATGAAACATAATTTTCTCAGTGTAAGTCAAATGTGTGACAGAGGATGTGAAGTGGTGTTCACTTCTAAAGATTGTAAGATAAAGTCTATAAACTCAGCACAAGTCATGGCTAAAGGCATAAGGACAGAAAATAATGTATATATACTGAAAGAAGATAGAGAAGAGTTCCATCTAAGAAAACATGATGAGAGTTGGTTATGGCATAGGAGACTTGGACATCGAAACTTTGACCACTTAATCAGGCTCAAAAATATTGAGGCGGTAAAATATCTTCCAAGAATATCAAAGCCACAAGATTCTGTGTGTAAACCCTTCCAAGTAGGAAAGCTAACAAAGACACAGTTTAAATCCAAGAGCTCTACTTCAATAAAGAAATTGCAAGATACCAGATATATAAAATATACAGAACAGAAATAAAATGCTAGTAATGGCAGAAAAACAGTAAAATATCCAGCATAATCTTCACAATACACAGAAATGATATACGAATAACAATAGAAATAGAACTTTGATTCAGAAAGCAATGTTCACAAGCCTCTTCGAGGGGGTAACCTCCAATCGAGCAGTGCTCTATTACAATAATCTCCAAGCTAGGGTTCTCATACCCTCGACCCTTATTTATACTAAATATGTCTATTGAGAGAAGCATCTAGAGGAAGATCCTTCTAGAAGAGGAAGCTTCTATTAGGTCTTCTTACATCCTCCTTATTCTATTTTATTGAAAGGCCTTATTAATATTGACCTTTATTACATC
>JZKD02S0532994.1:921879-934507 GCA_000966675.3 Picea glauca
CAACAGGAGATAGCTGAGCTTATATATGCTCAAGCAAGACAAAAATAGAAAGTACAGCTGTCCAGTACAGCTGGCAGTGTACGGTCATACTGTTGAGGATACAATATATTTAACAACATGGAAGATGTTTTGTTTACAAGAAGCTCGATGAGGGATAGTGGCTTAACACCTTATTCAAAATTGATTTTTTTACATCCCCCAACAAATCGATTCCCATTTTTCATTCTATTTGTATAAGACCTCAAATCGATTGACCTCATTTACGACAACTTCCTTTATGGATCTCGCTTTCTAATGCTTGGGATTTATTTCCTTGGCCACTGGTGCTAAATTTTCATCGTCCTCAATAATATGTTTTTTCAATTCTTTGTTGTTGAACAATGGAAGCTTGCAAGCATATGCAGATGAATGTGCAATATGTGGGTAATTATTAGGATTTGGATTAGGCACTATATGTGTAATTTGTGGATATTTTTTTTTTCCATGGAGACACTTTTTCCCAGAAGGGCAAGAGTCCTCATCCACAACTATACTTGATGGGTAGAATTTTACAGACTTTTCAAACATCCCACTGTTGTTCTTCGACCCTCTGGATGTTTTACTCAAACATGGCCTAGATTGGACTGAAAAAGACGAATAAACAAAGCCCTGTTTTCTCTCAAAAGAATCATATGAATTGGACTCACATACAAAAGAAGATGATGAAATATTTTTCTTCTTAATACCATCAGACATGAACAACATACTGCAGTATGAATTCTCTTTACATTTATATATAAAGACCTATACTTTGCTCTATTTTCACACTCACATACTTATCTAAAATTGGGTATGATATGTACTAATGTGTACTACAAAGTCATGAAGCTTCATCGGGTTTAGATGATTCTGTGTTATTGTTAATATTCAATGCACCCAGTGAATTATATAGAATCAATGCACAGTTAGGAAGAGACGGACAAAGTTGACAATGTCCATAGTTAATACATTCAATCAACCCTCTAGATTCAATACATATTTACACAAACACACATAACATGATTTAATCAATTTGTGTTAGTATGGGTCATAATAGTAGTGTGAAATTAGTGAAATTTCAGTATAGTATGAATACTATATGGTAAACTTACTTTATTGTATTTGATAATATACTTCAGGTATTTTATCATCAAACACCCATAAACTCAAAACACAAACAAACCAAAAACCTAAAGATATTAAAAATATATATATATATTTTTTTTAATAAAAAAGGGGGAGGAGCCTGCTATTATATATTAACAAAAAACTGTAACAGAGTGTACAAAGTCCAGAGTCTTAGCCTACCAAAATGCTACCGTAAACCGGAAACCAGCATAGGTGTGTAGATATGACAACTGTAAATTAATGGCACCTGTCCTGCCCGTAGGAAACCAGGCCAGGTGCCTTAAGTCTAGATTAACATAAAACATAAGCATAAAACTAAAAAGCCATAGCATCATGAAAAACCTAAGGGAAAGGTGACCTGCCGCCTGCATTAGTCTTCCGCGTGGAGCTAGCTGTGAAGGCGAAAGACTGCCGAGCTGGAACGAAAGGGAAGATATCCAGGAACTCATCCAGTCGCTGGCCCATGATGTGGGCACGAAACTCCAGGTCAGCCATGTGGCCTCGGAGCTCAAACACCAAGGCCAGGTGTTCCTCACGGAGAGAACCACGCAGGCTGTCGCCATCAGCATCGGGTGAGCTGCCCTTCACGTCGTCCTGCCACCCTTCCTTTCCCGTCGCACCTCCCACATCAGCCTCATCTTCCAGGTCCTGCCAAGGCACTTCTTCGACAATGCAACCAGGAGGCTCATCGTCCAGACCCAAATTGAGATTACCTTCACCCCTATCAGACCGTTCTGTAACGAAAGGCGCCTCCAAAGTCGGCAAGTCCGCTAGAGTCGGGTCCTCCTCAACAATGCAGGCCGGGTACAGCTGCTCATTGCTGCCCTCCAGCATGACAGTGTCCATGGTTCCACGATCGATTACCTGCTCGGCAATGTCTGAGAGCCGAACCTTCTCCTCTTCGCGAGTCTTCTTTCTCAACAGGGAGGAAGCTATGACCAGAGCCCTTTCAATTTCTTCCCTGCCCTGTCGCTGCTCCTTGCGAGCGTACCAAGCAGAACCCCGCCGAGGCGTACCGCGCTTCCTAGTCATGTTGCAGAGCGCTCTCCAAGGAGAACACGCAGGCTGAGACGAGGGAAGCCAATTGGGAGCACAAGCGGAGGGATTTGCCACAAAATTCCACGGAGGGTTGGCGTACCAGGGCTCCAAGAACACAAAGCGGTACCAACACCACCAGAAACAGAGCAGAGCCGAGACCGGAGCCGAGCAAAACAAATAATCAAGCTGCGAATTCCCATACCCTCCTTTAACATTTCCCTCGGCGGGTTCATAAATCCTCGCTTGCGGGAGTAGTCCATCCATTGCAGGGTTGTAATGGTTGGCCAGCATCCGTAATGGGTGTTTTATGGAGGACTGCCTCCAGCATTTACTCTCCGGCCTAGTGCGTGGCCATTTGGCGCTCCCTCGCCACCTGTCACCCCATACGGGGAGATATTAAAAATATATTAATATATATATAAATATAAATTAATCTCAGAGTTTTAAAAAACAAACAATTTTTTTGTTTTATTAGACATTGTAAATTAATCTCAAAATTTTAAAAATAGACAATTTTTTTGTTTTATTGGACATTCTTGAAACTGAAAATGCTCTAAAATTTGAAACAAAATGTATATTTTTGTGTCTACGAGATGTATAGTATTACAGCGTATTGGATTTTTTCTTCACATATTTTTTTCTTCTCCAATTGTATTCACATTCGTATACTAATATTGCTATTATGATATGGATATTACATACACCCAAACACCATCTATATTCAATGAAATGTTACATACAGAGACACAAGGTTGATGGTTCAATCCAACCTCGTTAACAATCAATTCATTTGTTTATTTTGAATTTATAGTATTTGTTGATGAGTTATAGTTGACTGCAATAATACTAGTGCTCAATTTAATTGTTTTGACAATCAGTTGAAACGTGTTTCAATAAAGGTATCTATTAGTCTTTTCAGTGCTTACAGGAGCTAATCTAGCACTAACTTTATTGGCAGCAACAACACAAGGTCCAATAGAATAAATGTTCAGAAAAATGTGTGTTCACCTTATTTCCAGCAGAACGATCCCAACAAGTTCTTGCATTGGGCCTGTTTAATGCATATTAGGGGAGACAACCCACGTGAGTCAAAACTAAACTGTCAGTGGCATTTGAAACCTGGTACGTCTTTCCTTTATTGCTCTTAGTGTTCCTGCTAGGAAAATAATGAAGCATCAATAAAATAAAGTGCCAACTAAATGGACATAAATAATGTAGTGACTTACCACAGGGATACGCTAACCCAAGTCTGCAAATAGAATTGTCTGGTTCTGTTTCAAAGGCAAACAATTGTAATCCACTAAAGGTTATATGTGGTGACATGGATGCAGAGAGGGTTAGATCATGGCGGACTGTGTGCATGCATGTGATTCAATGAGATAATTATGCATGCATGGGATTCACGAAGATTTATTAAATAGATCACTACAATGAATATGTCAGGGATTCAATGTAAGTGAGGTATGTGTCCAATTTTATAATTTTTTATTTTTAAATTAATTTAAAACTATGACAAACCCATTAAATATTTGGTCCTATGCGATGGGTAATTACGTTTCATCAAAACATTTCGACCAATGTAAATTTGAAGATAGATAAACAAAAAATTCAAAAAAAAAATTCATTTTTCATAAAATTATGTTTAATATATCATTTAAGCAAACTTTGGACAAAACAGAAAGAGTCAACGGACTTATTAGAAGGTCAAACACTACTGATTACTATAGTCCCTGAATTGGAAGGGACTAATAAACATTATGAACACTTTATAATTAGATTTTTATTTTTGTACAATTATCTTCTTCTCTTCATAGTCACCTACCAATAAAGACGAATCTTGTAGATTTCTTCATGCTTCATAAGTATTTTATAAGTATTTTTTATACATTACATGTTGATGATATAACCATTTGATATCATGTGGAAGATTTCAAATAATATTGTAGACATTGTCTAACTTAGTATCTTAATACATATTCTTGGTGTGAATTTGAAGGAGATTGCCAAAAGCCACCACCTGTATTATCTTATAGCCCCATCTTGAGGGTGACATGGGTAAAATGCTTATGGATAGGCGGTGAGTGCTCCATCTACAATCACATATCCAATCCTATTTGGATTAGGATGTGTACTTTATAATAGTTTATTGGGATAAAATCTATAATTACACTTTTTGTTTTTAAAGTTACTCTCCAGATCATTTTTTCATGTTTGTATTTACGCAGCCTAATCCACAATTATTGTGAATGATATATTTATGCACAAAATATATATTATTTTTGTATCTATCTAATTCAAAATTGAATACCAATGGAGTAACTGAGATTTTTAATCATCCACAAAGTAATATTTAAAGATATGACATGATATGTCTTGCAATTGTATATCATTTTAAAAGAGAAGAAATAGTGGAAGTTATGCCCCATTTGTAAAATAGAATCCAGAAATATCACATATCATGAGTTTTTTTATTTTACCCCTTATTTTATCAGGTGTAGAAACTCTTTTCACTATAATAATGTTCCTAAATATCAATGTGTTAGGGACCTAACCTCCCTAACCCATCACGTAGGTAGAATAATATAATTCCATGTAATAAAGGCCAATATTAATAAGGCCTAGCAATAAAGAGGAATAAGTCAAATGTAAGAAGACCTAATAGAAGCTTCTGCTTCTAGAAGGATCTTCCCTAGATTGTTCTTTTGGATAGATAGATTTAGTATAAACAGGGATAAAGGGTATGAGAAATCTTGTCTTGGAGATTATTGTAATAAAGATTTGCTCTGTTGGAGGTTTCCCTCTCGAAGAGGAAAGTGAACAATGTTATCATTAACCAAGGTGCTCTTTCTGGTGTTATTCTTGTATTATTCTGGTATTGTTCTGGTTATATCATTATTTTCTTGTCATTTCTATGCTAAAATATTTATGTTTTGCATACTAATTTATATGTGGAATACTACAAGTGGTATCAAAGAACCTTCCTCGATAGAAAATTGTGGGTTAAATTTTTTCAGAGTAGAGACATATTTCAACGTCTTAAAGCTACAAATATCTATTGTTACGTGCATAAACCCGCGGTCAAGGGTTCATACATGTAGGAAATACAAGTGGTACTTAAGCGCACATCTATTGGCCACCCTTGTAACCCCTGTTGGTACCCCTTCGAGTGTTAGCGCATCAGGAAACACCTGTATATGGATTGGCCTAGATATCTTGAATTACTCCATAGATAAACCGATTGGACACATGACTGACATAGTTCCACCGAGAAAAAATCTCGAGAAGATACTCTCTGGTACCTGGGTAGTCAGCTAGTATGGCTAAGGGCACGGTCCAACCTCCTTAATTGGTGCCCTAGGATATTGGGTCGAGTACTACTGTTGGACCCCACACATATATCAGAGAGTTATAGCACAGGGAAAACCTTTGTCTGTAGAAACCCTAAATATCCTACCCTTGGGGATGAAAAAATACTAGAACAGACAAGATCTATTGTTGCGTAACTGTGCCTTCTACATTCTGGTTGCGAAATTACTACACATTTCTTCCTGTAAATCATTTGGGCATTTTGTCACTGCAGTATTATTCAGGCCAGAGTATAACTCTAGAGGATTATAAAAGAAAGAGTATAGTGGTCCCATCGTCACACTTACTTGGGACCTATCCCACTGGGTTCTTCTCTTCACCCTGATTCCAGTGTTACCTATCATTTTTAACACAATTTTTTTTGTGGACCCAACCCTTCTATGGTACCCTTATTTGGCCCCTATCCCATTGAATCCCCCTTTTTTCTCTGATCACAATGGTACCTATCATTTGACACCCTTCTTGTCGGTGGTCCCATCCACCCCTCCAGACCCATTTTGTTTCCCCTATACCATTTTCCTTCCCATTGTTCCAAATGGATACCACACAAGCCCAAGAACTCAATACCTTGATTGTTGACACCCACCAGAACTAGGAAGATGTCAAGAATATAAATTCCAACCTTAGCTGAATCAATTTGTCTATTCAGATCCTCCAGGAACAATGTTCTCACATCAAAGACCTCAAAGACCTCAAAGTCATTTTTGAACACTTCATAGGTCGTTCCTAGAACCCCTCCTCTTTTGAACAACTATATTATCAGGATGATCATGAATCTTCCCATTACCAAGGTCCTCATACTACCCACTTTTCTCGAGACCTCCACCCTCCCAAAATTGAGGTGAACAAATTTGATGGATCGGATTCTAGAGGCTGGGTCAACCAAATGGAAAATTATTTCTCTTTGCATGGCATTACTGATGATTTAACCAAGCTTCATTCTGGTGTCCTACATCTGGATACAAAATGATGGAAATGGTGGCAATGGAGAAAAGAGGCATGCCAAGGGTATGTTGCTTGGACATAGTTTGTGGCTGAAATTTATGATCGCTTTGACTTTGACACCCACCATTTAGGACGTTTGACCAAGTTAAAGTAGTTTGGGATAGTGGAAGACTTTATTTCCTCATTTGAACACTTGGATTTAAGAATAGAGGGCATTCCAGATGATTTCTTTAGGGAATGCTTTATCAGTGGCCTCAAAGATGAAATTCGTGCCCATGTTCTCATGGCAAGCCCCCAGACTTGGTTGGAAGCTACTCAACGAGCCAAGGAAGAACAACAAATTTTATCCTCCCAAACTCACAAACCCTCCTTTCCTCCTCACCCTAAACCCACCAATTATGTCCCTCCTACAACTCCCCTCAAGATCCAGAAATTAACCAAGGATGAAATGGTTGAACATCAACTCAAGGGTCTTTGTTATAATTGTGATGACAAATATTTTCCCAGGCACAAGTGTAAGGAAAAAAATCTTTTAATGGTTGTGACTGAGGATATTTCTGAAGAAGATGGTGTTGTTCCACCTTTGGAGGAACTACCACCACCATCTTATCTAACCCCACCCTCTGATCCACCCGACATTGACCCGGTGATTACACTTAATGACCTCACTAGCTTCTATGCTCCCCAGACTCTCAAATTAATTGGTTACATAAAAAATAGGAAATTCATCATCCTTGTGGATAGTGGTAGCACCCATAATTTTATTCATCATTGCATTACCCAAGAATTCAATTGTTAGATATGTTTCGTCAATAATTTTCAAATCATGATTGCCAATGGAGGTTCCATGAAATGTGGGGGACTATGTGAAAATGTGCAACTCCAAATTGGTAAGTATCACCTGAAATCCCATATGTTTTCTATAGACATCGATGGTTGTGACATTTTTCTTGGTGTCAAATGGTTATGCACTCTAGGCCCTATTCTCATGGATTTTAAGGACTTAAACATGCAATTGCAACATCAAGGACAACAATATAAGTTCCAAGGCATCACATCAGGATCCCCTGAGATCATTAGTTCCCATCACATGGAAAATATCCTCAAAAAAGGTCATTCGAGAATTATAGCCCAACTCCACTCCATTCATGCTGTTGAGACACCTTCTGTGCATCCCAACCTCCAATCTATCCTTTCCCACCACCAAGTTGTTTTTACCACTCCCAAAGAACTTCCCCCTTCCCATGGCGTCCATGATCATTCCATCCCTCTCATCCTGGGCAGTATTCCTCCCAATGTTCGATCTAATCGCCATCCCTTTCCCAGAAGAATGAAATTGAGAACATTGTTCATGAATTACTAGAAGTGGGTGTTATCCTTCCCAATACTAGCCCCTATTCTTCCCCTGTGGTCATGGTACTCAAGAAAGAAGGCACTTGGTGCATGTGTCATGATTTATGCGCCCTCAACAAACTCACAATCAAAGACAAATTCCCCATTCCTTTCATTGAGGACCTCTTGGATGAATTGAGTGGTGCTCAGTACTTCACCAAACTGGATCTACGTTCTGGCTACCACCAGATTTGTATGAAAGAAGAATAGATTCCTAAAACTTCATTTCGCACTCATGAGGGTCATTATGAATTCCTGGTAATTCCCTTTGGATTGTGTAATTCTCCTTCCACTTTCCAAAGTATTATAAATCATGTCTTTCATCCTTTTCTTCCTCATTTTATCTTAGTTTTCTTTGATGATATTCTCATCTATAGTAAAACTTGGCCATCCCATCTCTCCCATGTGAATCAAGTTCTCCATCTACTCTCTAAGCACCAAATTTTCATCAACAATATAAATGTTCCTTTGGTGCCTCAGAAGTGGAATACCTATTTCAAATTGATGCAGACCCCCTCCCTCACCTGAGGTCCTCTTGACCTCCCAATTTAGGATCATTCAAATTGGGAGCTAAATTATCTCTCGAGCTTTTGTTGAATCCCCAGTTAATGTTCACAGGTGCTAGATTTTCCTCTGCAGGCCCAAACATTGAACCTGCGAGCTCTAACTAAGCCCCTTCTCCTTTGAAACAATTTTGGGCCCCTATCCCTCTTCCTCAGGACAACTCCTCATATGGCCAAGGATTGTGACCAAGCGCTAGTCAACAACACGCTATTTCAGTGCCTCATATATTTTTCCATGCCCCTTTTCTTTTAAGAATTTGAAACTGGCCTTAGCCCCTTTTCCTTCGGTGGAAATAACATGTGATCGAGGGCTATGACCGAGTGCCAAGCCAAAAGACATTATTTTAGCACATCGACCTTTGACGATTTCTTCTCCACTCCTACTCACGACTGTTTCTAGGTGACGAACGATGAAAAGGAACTTATGCCCATGTATCAAATCAATGGTTCTTTAGCTCCACCCAATGGATGACCCAAATTCCTCCAATTTGGGCTTCGACGATTACTTCATGACCATTTCCACAAATCTCCCATATCACCAAAAAAACAATTACGTCGAGTCTGAGATTGACGGTCCACAATGCTTTGACTGATGGATGGTCCAGATCAATTCCCTTCATGTTTCGACGATTTTCTTTGGTCGTCAAATGACACAACACTTTATGTCTCCCGACGTTGAATCGACGAATGCTAATCCTTTCTCCACATGTCCCCTCCTAGATCGATGGCTAGGATGCCTTCGGGACTTCGGGAATTTATCCCTGTCTACAGAACGACGCAAAATTTCCAAGTGACAAGTCCCAAAACTTTGGATATTTCATTACGCGTCCCTTGTGAATGGATGGTTAGAATTAAATCGGGCCTTCGAGACCCCCAAAGCACTACACTATGTCCTCTGGAGTTTTGGACCTCTAGACCTCAGGATCTGCTACCACCTATCCGTCCTTTGATCTACGACCCACAATACTTCGGGCCTTTGGCTTCGATGGATTTTGAAACACTATAACCCAAATCTCCCATAGTGTAAACTTTCCGAAGTGTCATATATTCTGACAAGCATCCTTAGAAATGAATGACTGTGATGGCCTCCAAGACTCTGACACTTCAGGAGTCTGACCACTTCACATATAATTTCTCCAATTCCTCCAGAGTGATCCTTCTCTAGAGTACGAGATCTCCTACCATGTATCCCTCGCAACGGATGGTTGAGATCTTATCCATTATTTGGAGCTTCGATGATCTTGCACACTCCAATGCTAAGTACTCCCGGAGTGCTTACCTTCTGGACTTCTGGATTTGCTGCCATGTGGCTCTCTGGAGCAATGGTCGATATTTACTTTGGCTCCCGTCTCTTCAGGAGTTCTCAACTGAACTCAATGTAATCCTTCTAGAGTGTTGTATCTCTGAATGGCATATCTTCAGCCACATGTCTTCAAAGATCAACGACCAGGATTCATTCCAGCCTTAGAGACTTCGACGATTTTGACTTCTCCACGTGCCAAATATCCCGAATGCACGAAGTCCAAAGGATATTTGCAATTAAACCCCGCACAACTCCTCCTGATACAATGACTGCCCACTCTCTTGCAACCTCTCAAATGGATCTCAACCGCTAGTTCCCACTCCTCAATAATTCCTCCTTTAGTTGATCCACGACTTTGGTTGAACATACGAAAATTTGAACAACTTGCAAGGTTAAACCTCAAGCTACTCATGTGGATCCTATGACTAGTGATCCTCACACCTAGATCCAATGGACGAGGATTTTCCTTCTCTGGGTGTTCTCCTTCTCATGATTGGACTCAATATAATGGTCCAGATCACTCCTAGCATCTGATCCAATGATAGTTTGGATCCTCCTCTGTTGACTACGCTTTCCTTTCAATAGAGGAATTTTCGATAAAATTTAAAGGCTTAGCCTTTGCTCGCGTTGTACCTTCTGAAATTGAAAGGCTCTAAAACTTCAAAGGGCTTGACCCTTTGTACATTTCCCTCCTACAGGGTTGTCAACTTGGCCTCTTCTCGCATTCCTAGAAAAAGCTACTTCTCCTAAGCTTTTTCACTTCAAGGGACTTAGGCCCTGGCACGCACTTGTGTTACTTCCACAAATCTAAACCTGAAAGGGTTCTTGTAATATCCCTAGGATGAGACCCAGTTTCATTTATGAATTGTAACATGTTTTGTAGGCTAGTGAGCCAAGAAATTATAAGCTATGGGCTTATGTGTTTATTACGCCAGAGAGACTAGGTGTTAAAGGCCAGGAGCCTGTTTTGTACATGTAAATATTCAAATTATTAATATAAAAACATCACTGCATGTAGACCAACCATGATAGAAGGGAATGGGGGACTAAGCTCCACTAGGATGGGTAAGGGAGAGGGGGTTGAGAGGTTGGAAAGAGGGGCTAAGACTAAGGGCTTAAGTCCAAGAGAATAATAATTTATTATTATTCCAAAAGTTGTTTAAAAGGATATGTTTTTATCCTAAGTTCCTTGGGAGGGAAGGACAGGTGACTTCCAAAGGGAAGGAATGTGCTTCATGAGTGACAGGTGTCAGCTCAAGAACATGCAGTCTTAAGGGGGGAATTCTTTTTGTTGGGGGACTCTCACTCATGTGTTAAGAGGAAAATCTTTCTATGGCTAGGGTAAACCACAACAGATGGAAATGACTGCATCAATCAAATATCTTCTCAAGTATGTTATATAAACAAATATGCTAGCAAGACAAGATAAAAGGTCTACCTCATCTAGACGTTCGATGAAGTCCACCATTGAGCACTTGAACCAAAGAAATATACCTACAACTAGTCCTCAAAAAACAAGCAAAGAAAGCATATGGTGATATTATATAATGTTAGCACATTCAATAGAAAAATTCATTAATAAACATGACAAATACACCCATGGAATAATAATTTGATATATTTGCAAGATATCAATTGGATGGAAAAAGAATATTTCTATTAATAAATGATCAGCAGAAGTGAAAATGTTACAGACTTCTGTGTCGGCATGGTTCGGAACCGAGAAACTAAGTTCCTTCCAGCTGGGCCTCCACCACTTCAATCCTCCACCAAAGGAAAGCTCATAATAGAGAAACAATGAGGTTCTCAATCAATAAGGGAAGAGCTTGGGGGCTGAACACTATGTTCAGACTTAAAGGACAAAGGGATGCAGACTCAATATGAAGTAAATAATTTCTCTAGAGTAATTTTGCTCTCAAAGTTGAATTCTTTCTCCTTTTCCATAGCTCGGAATTAACCCACTTATAGGCTTCAAAATGAAACGAAAGAGCTGAGTCAAAATGTTTCTAGTATATGGAAGGCCAAGGATCAGAGATCTCCTGTTGTGACATGGAAACTTGACATTTAATTTTCATTTTCTGGCACAAATCCCAATGTACATAGGCTATAGTGGATCATCCTACGTATACACATGTTGTATAGTAGGCAAGATGCATACATGTGGAAAAATATTTATTTTTAGCTCTGGATATTTCAAGCAGGGAATATAAGTCTGCATGGGGAAATGAGGTCTTATGTGCAAGATTGCATAGGGTGAGGCAAATCTTGCTATAACATCATGCACGCACGCACAAGGGGGGAACCAGTTCATGCAAGGAGGTTCACATGGGGATTTTTGGGCTCTCACGCTTGCATCATCTGCCTAGGATAAACTAGTTGGCCCTGTATCTCCTCACGAGTTAACTCATGCACTGAAAAATAAAGCAGCCAACCATTTCTGCCATTGTTGAACCGTGACCATTTTGCACCTCTATAATTTAATGAGTCATCCCTTGCCTTACCCTAATTAGCTATTGTGGTTGAAGAAGCAGGTTGTCAGGCCTGTGAGAAACTCTCTGTCCAGGTGAGAGAGGTGGTTGTGGATTGAAGAAAAAGGTTGTCAGGCCTGTGAGCAACTCTCTCCAGGTGAGAGAGTGTGCTGAGGAGGTGATTTCTCCTGGAAGGAGTCTTGTAGCTACTACAAAGATCTAAGAATATCGGTATGACTTGTTGTTGAAGCCCAAGGTAAGGGAGGTGAAACAACTGATGGACTGTGTGATAGTGAAGGTGTATACTCCTGGGGTGGGATAGGCATGTGGGGAATGAGAGTCTATGGGTAGTGGGAATAAGTGGGGGATAATCCTTCCTTTTAAACTGTGTGACTTTCCTATTGACC
>JZKD02S0532994.1:934557-947625 GCA_000966675.3 Picea glauca
TGAGAGAGTGTGCTGAGGAGGTGATTTCTCCTGGAAGGAGTCTTGTAGCTACTACAAAGATCTAAGAATATCGGTATGACTTGTTGTTGAAGCCCAAGGTAAGGGAGGTGAAACACCTGATGGACTGTGTGATAGCGAAGGTGTATACTCCTGCGGTGGGATAGGCATGTGGAGAATGAGGGTCTAAGGGTAGTGGGAATAAGTGGGGGATAATCCTTCCTTTTAAACTGTGTGACTTTCCTATTGACCTTGCCTAGCCTAGGAATCCCTTTCTCGGTGGAGTTTAGTCCCAGCTTGGGGGTGACCCACTGATGAGAGTGATGAGTAGTGTGGTCTAAGGCTAGGAGGTTCATGGAAGGTCTACACACAGTTGGTAGTTTTTACTCTGGTTAAAAGATAAGTATCATTTCCGTGCTTAATTATGTATGTTATGCATGTCTTTGATTCTTGAAATGTTATCATGTGTTTCGTTGCATGTAGGAATTACTGTCAATTCCATTTGATTCAGTATGGTAGCAATGATTTTGTGTTATTTGTTTTAAATTAATTATAAATGCATGTTATATAGATATGTATGTTCCTTAGTGATGTTGCCTGGCCTGTTGGTGGCTGAGGATGTTATAAATTGGTATCAGAGCTAGTTTGTAGAAGATAATATATTTGGGTAGCATTGTCCGACAGTAGTGTTGATGGTCGAGGATGTTACATTTTGGTATCAGAGCTAGTTTGTAGAAGACAAGGTATTTGGTTAGCATTGCTCAAAAGTAGTGTTGATGGTCGGGGATGTTACATTTTGGTATCAGAGCCATGGTTTCAACACTAAGCTTGGATGAGCCATGTTAGTGGATGTTGAAGCAAAAGTTTCAGAAAAGAATTGTTGTTGAAATGGACAAATTCAAGTTCAGAGCATTCATGAGTGCCAAGAGGTTACCTTGGTCATGTTACGAAGCTTAGGAGGGATAATAATTTTAATAAATTGTCATAGAGAAATAAATCACAACATTTGTGGTGTTGGGTCTGTATTATCTGTTCGGGAGAAGGGGGAAATCCTTCACGACAGTTGGATTTGGAGAAAGTGCAAGAGGGTTAACTTGGAATCCCTTCAGACTTCATGACTTAGGCTAAGTTACATGTTATAAATCAGAAGGGTCTGAAGCTCTGAGGTCCAGATTTAATATGGATTGTCTGTCAAGAGGGACACGTGTCAGCAGATTGGTTGTTCAGGATTTCGATGTTCGGGAAAATCAGTGGGTGTGGAAGCAAGAACTCCTGTAGCTGGAAGCTTGGAAGCCCCAAAGAGCCGAAGTGGTGAGTCATGAACACATCACCTAGAGGTGATGTGGATCTCTCCTATGCCAGCCATGTGCCCCCATTTTGAATGATGTCAGTTGTACTATGTGGGCTCTGAGGTTACATGACACAGCTAAAGGTCAGTGGACCCACACTGGTGTTGATCACGATACATCAAGATTGACAGCTAGGAGGCATTGCAGGGACCCAAGTTGCATGGGAGTTAATTCCCCAAGGCGGTCCTACAATCCAAACCATAGTTTTACGAGGGGGTTACGTGTCAGCATTAGAAGAATTACGAGATGAAAGGTGGGTTACTCCAAACCATCATTGCATGCCCCTGCAATTTGAAAGGCATTAAGTGATGTGACTATTTGGTATCTTAGTTCAAGTACGAAAACCCTAATTGTCCCAGTGAATGCATGGCACCAGTTCTGGAATCCTGAGACTTGACACTCCGAAAGAATGTTATAGAAGGAAATGAAAGAAATAACTTTCAAATTCGTAATTCCAAGGTGACGGGATGTAATAACGTCACCAAAGGTGACATGGAAGTGTTTGAAGACAAACAGTTTGGGATAAGTGGGTTTTTTTGATGCACAAATTTCTGAAGCCTGAAGTTCTGAAGCCCCGAAGCTCATATGCCTAAAGTCACACAGTGGGTGTCAGTCGTTAGATGCTAGGTAGTCATAGATTGTTGATCCTCCCTACTCTGCAAGTTCGTCAGTCCAAAACTCTGAGAGACTGTTGAGATGTTCTTTGAAAACTTCTAAAGCCGGAGGCTCGAAGTCTTGAATAAGAGCCTATCGATCTAGCGCTTGGCCACATCCCATGGTCACATGGGTTGGGGGATAAGATAAAGGGGCTAGTCCCCCCCCCCCAAAAAAAAAAATGAAAAACAAAGTAGAATTCAGAAAGAAACAATCTGCAGGGATTCCTGATTGATCGAGAACCATAAAAAATGGAATCTGAACAGTTTATTGAATCAAATTGATTTATGAATACTATGAAATTTGGTAAGGATTGATGGCCTAACAAATTTCGGTTGAGTGCAAATTGTGTTTGTAGAGTCAACAATTGTTAGAATCGAATTGAATTGATGTAGAGTACAAAGAAATGGAGGAGGCACGTAATGCTTCTAGTTTAGAGAATGAAGTAAGAGGAATGGATGTCCATTTGGGAGTTGGAGTATCGAACTCCAATGGGCATGGAGAAGAGGTAGATAAGGAGAGAAACATGATCATGAAAATCATTGAAAGATTGTAGAAAGATGTCCAAACTCACCAAGAAGATAACATAAAGCTCATGAAAGCCAAGGATCAACAGGGAGAATTCAACCTAAAGTTGATACAGAGCCTGGAAAGGATAGAAAAGAAATTGGATAAGGAGAGTGACTCCAATAAATTGGGAAGTCGCAGGTCCCCTGATGAGAAGAAAAAATCAAGGAGTGTTGGGAGATACCATCATCCCTCCCAAGGACACTCCAAGAGGAGGGAACACAATATCTTGAGTCCATCTCCTACTAGAAAGCATAGGAGATTTGGAGTGGACAAATTGAAGGGAGAAATGAACAAGATTAAGCCTCCTACCTTTGATGGAGAACACTAGAAGGAGAAAGATGATGAGACATGGTTGCTTGGCATGAGGAAATTTTTCCAACTGCAAAATTACTCCTCCCATGCAGAAAGAAGAATTGCAATGTATCAACTGAAAGAAAAGGCATCCATGTGGTGGGATCAACTTGTGCAGGTGCAACACATTAAGGAGAAAAATGTTACTTGGAAGGATTTCAAGAATTCTTTCGAAAAAAAAAACTTGACTAAGAGATACTATGACAGAAAGATGAAAAAGTTATTTGAACTCAAGCTAGGTAGCATGACCATTGATGAATATGAACGAAGGTTCTTGGAATTGTAGAAGTATGTCTCTTTGATCAAAGATGAGACTGCCAAGATTCAAGGGTATCCGGGTGGACTGTCATCTTCCACCAGTGACAAGATCCAGTATGATGATCCTAAGACTATGGAAGAAACTATAAGGAGAGAAAAATGCTTATACGAGCAACAAAGTGAAAATCCCACCTTCCAGAAGGCTTGGGAAGATAAGAAGAAATTCAAGATGGATCAGAGGAAGAAGGGAAGCAAGCCTCACTTTTTCATAAACAATCCACAAGGCTAACAATATTTTAGAGAGCCCAGGAAGACTAAAGTAGGTGGACAAATGCCAAGACAACCACCTATGGAATGTTGGGGTTGTAAAGGAAACCATAGGTATAGATATTGCCCCCACATAATTGACAAAGTGAGAGATTTCCACAATGTTCAGTAAGAAGAAACAGTGGAAGACATGGGAAATAGAATACCATGGATCTATGCGGCCCTAGATAACAAACAAGCTAAGTTTCAATTGCACATGATTGAAGTGGAAGGTATGATCAACAACTGAACTATTACTATTTTAATTGATTAAGGAGCTAGTCATAGTTATATAGATCCTAGAGTGGTGGAAAGTTTTCATTTTCCAAGAAGCAAGCATGGAAAATATTAGTTAGTGCATCTAGCTACAGGAGCCAAGAGAAAGGTTGTTGAGTTGGTTAAGTCATGTCCAGTGTACATGAATGGACTGAGCACAAGGGATGAATTGAACATTTTGGCTTTAGATTCCTATGAATGTCTAATTGGAATGGATTGGTTGGACCAGAACCATTCCATCTTAGACTATCGTAACAAGGCATTCACTTTCCTAGATGAGGAAGAAAATCGGAGAACATTCCAAGGAATTCCCAGAGCAGTTGCTATCAGAGAAATCTCAGCAATGTAGCTGAAGAAGTGCTACAGGAAGGGCTGCCAAATATTTGCAGCTCATATGGAAGAGGCACCTAAGGATAAGGTGTCAACTACTAAAGACCATGTAATATCAAAATAATTTGAAGATGTATTCCAGGTGGTACCCGAATTACCCCGAAGAGAGATATTGACTTCTCGATAAACCTGATGCCTGGAGCAGCTCCAATGTCAAAAAATCCTTATAGAATGAGTACACTAGAGCTAAAAGAACTGTGATTGCAGCTTGAAGAACTTCTGAAGAAGGGGTATATATTCCCAAGTGTGTCACCTTGGGGTGCTCGAGTCTTATTCGTGAAGAAGAAAGATGGGACATTGAGATTGTGCATCGACTTCAGACAGTTGAACAAAGTGACTATTTATAACAAGTATCCTTTGCCGAGGATCGATGATCTCTTTGATCAATTGAAGGATGCCAAGATATTCTCAAAGATAGATCTTAGGTCAGGGTACCACAAGGTAAGGATAAAGGATGAAGGCATCATCAAGACTGGCTTTAGAACAAGGTATGGTCATTATGAATTCACAGTGGTGCCATTTGGATTATCAAATACACTTTTTGTTTTCATGTGCTTAATGAATGGTGTATTCAGGAAATATCTAGATAGGTTTGTTGTAGTATTTTTGGATGACATCCTAGTGTATTCTAAGTCAGAGGAAGAGCATGAACATCATCTGAGGATGGTATTGCAAGTACTAAGAGAACACCAACTATATTCCAAATTGAGCAAGTGCTCATTCTATCAAAAGAAGATCCATTATTTGGGACATATCATTTCAAAAGATGGGATAGTTGTGTATCCTGAGAAGATAGAAGCCATTAGACAATGGTCAGCGCCGAAGAATGTGACAGAATTCAGATCCTTTATGGGTCTAGCTGGCTATTACAAAAGGTTCATTGCAAGGTTATCAAGGATATGTCACCCCATCACTTCCTTGCAAAGGAAGGAGAAGAAATTTCAATGGACAAAAGAATGTGACAGAAGTTTCCAACAATTGAAGCATATGTTAACCAATGCTCCAATCTCGAGGATTGTAGATTCGAATGAATATTTTGTAGTGTGTATAGATGCATGCAAAGAAGGATTGGGGGGAGTCCTCAGCTAGAATGGTCTTGTAATATGTTATGAGTCCAGGAAGATGAAGGATCATGAAAAGAACTATGCAAATCATGATTTGGAGTTGGCAGCCATAGTGCATGCTCTAAAGAAATGGAGAAATTACCTCATGGGAAAGAGGGTTGAACTGAGGATAGACCATAACAGTCTAAAGTATTTGTTTAATAATCCAACCTTGAATTCTAGGAAACGTAGATTGCTGGAATTCCTTTGTGAGTATGACTTTGATATCAAGCATATCAAAGGAAAGGAGAAAAATGTGGCTGATGCACTCAACAGAAGAGTGCATGAACTACATGCTATGACCATTAGCATGTATCAAATTGATATTAAAGGAAGAATTTCAAAAGATGCAAATGCAGATTTGTAGTACATGGAATTGGTAGCAAAGCTACAGCAATGTAAGATGCTACATAAAATGGAAGATTATAAATTGGAAGTTGATGGGACACTCCTATACAAAAATATAATTTATGTACCTAATTTCCAGGAATTGAGAATAATGATCTTGAAAGCAATGCATAATGTGCCTTATGTTGGGCACCCTAGATATCAAAAAATAGTGGCAGCAGTCAATATCCATTACTTTTGTCTAGTTATGAAGAAGGAAATTGCAGAATACATCGCCATATGTATGGAGTGTCAGAAGGTCAAAGATGAACATAGGCATCCAACATGGTTGCTACAACCTTTACCCATTCCTGAGTGGAAGTGGGAAGTGGTGACAATGGATTTCATCAGAGGATTACCCAAAACAAATAAGCAACATGATTCCATCATGGTGGTGGTGGATAACCTTATGAAAGCTACCCATTTTATTCCATTGAAGACCACTCACAAGACAACTAATGTTGTTGATATCTATATGAGGGAAGTAGCATGATTTCACGATATTCCCAAGACAATTGTGTTTGACAGAGACCCAAAATTTACCTCCAAGTTCTGGAAAGGGTTATTCAAAGGATTCATAACAAATCTGAACTTCAACACCGCTTATCATCTCGAGTCTGAAGGGAAAACAAAGAGGGTGAACCAAGTGATAGAAGATATACTAAGGATGTATGTGATGGACAAACCATCTAAATGGGAAGACTACCTACACTTGGTAGAATTTGCATAAAAAAATGGGTATCAATCATCACTGAAGATGAGCTCGTTTGAAGCACTTTGTGGAAGAAAGTGCAACACACCAATAAGTTGGGACAACACAGATGATAGAGCAATAGTTGGGCCAGAGTTACTCAACGAAATGGAAGAGAAAATGCGAAAGATTAAGAAGAATTTGAAGGTTGCTCAAGACAGGAAGAAAAGTTACGCTGATAAGAACATGACCCACAAAGAGTTTAGAGTGGGTGATCATGTTTTCTTGAAAGTGAAAGCTAATAGAAGTTCCCTACAGCTGGAAACTGTTCCAAGTTGGTAGCCAAATATTGTGGACCATTTGAAATGCTAGAAAGGATTGGACCAGTTGCATATATGCTTGCATTTCCTACATCCATGACTGTACATAATGTGTTTCATGTTTCATTGCTTACAAAATATATACTTGATGCTAATCATGCTATTGATTGGAATGTGATTTAGGTGGAGCAAGAAGGCGCCTTGCAAGTGCATCTGGTGCACATATTGGACCGGAAGAGAAAACAACTCTGAAATCAATCCATAGGGCTTGTAAAGGTCTACTAGACCTAGTACGGTCCCGAGGATGCGACATGGGAGCATGAAGTTGTTATGCAGGTAGAATACCTGCATATTTTTTAAGATTTTGGAAAATATTGTTGATGTTGTGTAAATAAGTTTCACCGAGGACAGTGCAAAAATAAGGGGAGGTTATTGTAATATCCCTAGGACGAGCCCAAGTCAAATTTATGAATTGTAACATGTTTTGTAGGTTGGCGAGCCAAGAAATTATAAGCTATGGGCTTATGTGTTTATTAAGATGGAGAGCCTAGGTGTTAAAGGCCAAGAACCTGTTTTGTACATGTAAATATTCAAATTATTAATATAAAAACATCAGTGTGTGTAGATCGACCACGATAGAAGAGAATGGGGGAATAAGATCCATTAGGTTGTGTAAGGGAGAGGGGGTTGAGAGGTTGGAAAGAGGGGCTAAGCCTAAGGGATTAATTCCAAGAGAATAATAATTTTTTATTATGCCAAAAGTTGTTTAAAAGGATATTTTTTTATCCTAAATTCCTTGGGGGGGGAGGAGAGGCAACCTCCAAAGGGAAGGAACGTGCTTCATGAGCGACAGTAGTAAGCTTAGTCACATGTAGTCTTAAGGGGGGAATTCTTGATGTTGGGGGACTATCACGCACGCACACATGCACAGGGGGGGAACTGGCTTGCGCAGGGAGGGTCACACAGGGAGTTTTGGGCTCTCATGCTTGCATCATTTGCCTAGGCTAAACTAGTTGGACTCATATCTCCTCACGAGTTCACTCACACACTGAGAAAGAAAGCAACCAACCATTTTTGCCATTGTTGAACCGTGACCATTTTTCACCTCTGTAATTTACTGAGTCATACCTTTCCTTACCCGAATTATCTATTGTGGTTGAAGAAGTAGGTTGTCAGGCTTGTGAGAAACTCTCTCTCCAGGTGAGAAAGGTAGTTATGGATTGAAGAAGCAGGTTGCTAGGCCTATGAGCAACTCTCTCTAGGTGAGAGAGTGTGTTGAGGAGGTGATTTTTGCTGGAAGGAGTCTCATAGCTACTTCAGAGCTCTGAGAATTTCGGTCCAGCCTGTTGTCGAAGCCCAAGGTAAGGGAGGTGAAGCAATCGATGGACTATGGGACAATGAAGGTGTATACTCTTGGGGTGGGACAAGCATGTGGGGAATGAGAGTCTATGAGCAGTGGGAGTAAGTGGCTCCTAGGGGAGAGTCCTTCCTCTTAAACTATGTGACTTTCTTATTGACCTTGCCTAGCCTAGGAATCCCTTTCCCAATGGATTTTAGTCCTAGCTCGAGCTTGGGGGTGAACCATTGCTGAGAGTGATGAGCAGTGTGGTCTAAGGCTAGGAGGTTCGTGGAAGGTTTGGAGACAGTTGGTGGTTTTTAATTTGGTTAAAAGATAAGTATCATTTACGTGCTTAATTATGTATGTTATGCATGTTTGTGATTCTTGAAATGTTATAATGTGTTCCGTTGCATGTAGGAATTACTGTCAATTCCATTTGAGTCAGTATGGTAGCAGTAATTCTGTGTTATTTGTTTTAAATTCATTAGAAATGCATGTTATATAGATATGAATGTTCCTTAGTGATGTTGCCTGTCCTGTTGGTGGTTGGGGTCATTACAAATTGGTATCAGAGCTATTTTGTAGAAGATAAGGTATTTGGGTAGCATTGGCTGACAATAGTGTTGATGGTTGGGGATGTTACATTTTGGTATCAGAGCTAGTTTGTAGAAGACAAGGTATTTGGGTATCATTTCCCGTGTTGGAAGCCCTACATGTTTTCTCTATTTGAATGAAAAACGACACTTCCTATAGCCGCCTTCACCTTATCATGTTCATATTATCATTTTAGGATGATCGCTAGGTTATGAAAGATGTTTGATTATTCTTTTATATTTGTGTTTTCATGCTTGATTCGTGACTAAAATCATGAATCAAGCATGGAAACTCAATTTCGTATTATATCCCTAGTTAAAACATGCTTTTAAAGGTTCATTGTGATTACCTCTACTTCATATTTAAGACTTGAATGAGTTCCTTTTTGAGTTTATCGAATGTCAAATGTTGATTCACATTTGAATTGTAAACATATTTATGTTGAACCCTTTGCAAATCGACTATAGTCATTCCAAGACATGCGAATTAATACACAAGCATCGTGTCCTATACCCGATGTGTGGACAGAAGAATGAATTGACATGTTTTTCATTATGAGTTAAGGGTTTGTGTTATGTTATATACCCAAGGCTTTCATTACCAGGAACACTTAAGCTTCATGACCAAAACCTTGATGTTATACTATGATCGCACAAGGGTTTCAGTTGTTCTATTTCCATGTTACCCACTATGACTTGTTCCTTTTATTTTTTCCATCCAAACCCACAACAAGCTTGAATCGTCCCTGTTACAACCTGGTCATTCTCTTAATGGCTCCTGTTGTTCGAATAGAGTTGAATGGCTCTCAAGAATTGTTGTCTCATGATGATGCGGTTGAGGATTTGAAAGCCTAGGGCTGGGATACTTTCATTAGGAGGTTTGACGGGTATAACCTTCACACAACTAAGGAATTCGCCCAAACATTTGATGGCTGTAGGGAGAAATTTGGAGACATTAAGTTGGAGGTGACTGAAGGGTTTATCAACAAAGCCACAGAGATCCCATCCTCTAGTCAGAAGTGGTTTAATAACTTGAAAATTGACGAAGTGCCCTGGAGTCTTTTCATGACCTTCAGAAAGATTGATTGCTGTGAGAAAGGTATTCATGTTTCTCTGCTTAAGGTTAGATGGCATAGTCTATTATCAGTTCTTAAGCAGTTTATAACCTGTGAAGGTCATTATGGCCTGGTTTTTCTTATCATTTGCGGTTTCTTATGTACTTTATATGTTTCCATCTGAATGTTTTGTTTTATTTACTAAGGAGTCTTTACAAGATGTCAAAAAGATACAAGAAGTAGAGCCTCGACTCCAGCCTCTTTCAGCATGACCTAATTAAAATGTTGCTGGTTCATCTTTTGATAGCCCTGGGTGATGATTGGGATAGGTTCTTAGCCCAAAACAATTTTTTTACAACAACTCATGTAGAAACCCCTATGTTGGATAAGGCTATGATAGAAAAACGTTTTGATTCCTCAAGTGGCAAGCCATAATTTTAGGAGGAAAACCCTCGTGATGAGGCAATACCCGATCAGTTTTTATATGGGTAAGAAGATGTTGGTTTTGAGTTTATAGAAACCCCCATGCATGAATTAATTGTCGGCCCTAACCCTACTGTAAAATAAGACAGTAAAGACCCTCGCAAAAAATCAAAATAGAAGTAAGCAATGTTAGGGTTCCGAAATAAAAGGGTTGGTCGGCTCATTTTGAGAAGTCTGCGTAATCGATTTAAGCCTCATTTGAGCTCGATCAATACGATCGAGATCAATGAGGATTCAGATCCTGAAATTGAGGATTTTCTCATAGAAGAATATCCCTATTGTCATAAGTCGGATCCTAATCATCCATACAACTATGTTAACAATCTCCCACCATGTCTCGAGGTTAGCAAGGGGTTTACTGGTATTAAGCTTGGGCAAGGGTTAACAACAGGCAGTGTTGATGTTCTTACACCCAACTATATGCTCCATCGATAGATCACTCCTTCTATTCATTGTGAGGTCTTCTTGCATTGGATTGAATGGTACTATAATGATATCCCCATTCTACAAGAAAGAATTAAAGCTCTCACCAACCACAATGAATTACTCATAAAAGAAAACCGTGAACTCAAAGCAAATGAATAGAGACAAACCAAGTGTCTTAAGAAGACATGCAACATTGTGATAAAGAATGCAGACAGTGTAAAGGCCATAATCAATTATGAGATATCCTGATCCATGTTTTGGTTAAATGGTAAAATGGTTTTTTTCCCTCTTATTACATTCATGTTTTTTTTTAAATCAAATCGGTTAAACTTGGATTCTTTTACCAATATAAGAGTGGCTACATAATCTTGTAGCCAAGTCCTTTTCATATAAAATTTAGTAATTATTTGTTAATAGAATAGCTAACTTGTTCCTATTTCATTTTTCAGGACATGGTATATCTGATGTTGATCTTATGGGATGGAACATGCTCGGTCTAGTTGATTAGTATCTCCTTTTGTTTATTTTGTAAATAGGAAAAAAAAATCTTAAATTTTGGAAGTTATAGTTTGATCATGAGTGGCTCTAGGCCCTCTATATTTGAGATGCTTTGATCTTATAAGATCTGATCCTATCTTAGGAGATAGGAAGTTCAGATTTCAAAAAAAAAAAACTCTTTAAAATACTCTCTATTTTGTAAATGAAGGGCATCTTGGCCTGGGACCAATTATGAATGAATGATTTTCAAGACTTATGGAACAACGTACAACTTTCGGCTTTAGTCCACTGCAGATGTTGTTTCATTAATGTTTTGATTTATTTAATCTTGATATATCAATATGTCATGTAGATTTAGACTCTTGATATGTTATGTTTCAGGATATCTATTTTACAATATCATTCATGACCTGTTGTTCCAGATATTGAGACTGTGATCATTTCTTTGATTTGAATATTAGGATTTATCTTTGATATTTAAATGAACAATGAAATAAGTGTGTTAGACTCAGGTTTATCTGACTGTAATCATTTGCGATTATAAGATCACAGGATTAATTTTTGTTACCTATTCTGTTATTAAACTTCGGTTACCGGTACAGGTTATGAATTTATTCAGAACATTTGCACTATAAGTATATTGCAAATTTATCTCATAGGCGTGGTAGCTAGATTCTCTTTATTCACACAAAATCCTAGATACATTTCATGAACTAGCATCAGGTTAGCTTCTTTGTGTTTCTAATTTTTGTCATTTATGCATTAGGGAAACCATGAAGTTTAGATCATCTTTGACTATCTGTACATCTGTCTTTCATAGTCTAGTTAATTAATGATTTATATAGAGAAAACAAAAAATATTTGAATGTGCTTTATTTATCTACTTCTCAAAAGAAATTATCTTTACATTAATTTCGTGAGTTTCTAGTAAAACTTGCAATCTGTAAATGTTGTCCATAAGTGAAACTTTTATGTTTTATTTTTCTGCTTAAATACATTTACCATAGTTATATCAGAGTATGTATATATATACAATATAGTTTTTTTAGTACTAGTTGTCCCAGTTCTCTTTATTTTAGGATTTTAGATTGGATAACGGAGCCATTAAACCTGTTAGAACAAGTTAGACCAAACAACTTGGGTTACTTAGACAACCTCAGACTAGACTTGTTCTTCCAATTGGTGGACATTCAATAATTTCGCCCATCAACAAATGGTGCTAGAAGGAGGACCTGAATTAAATTGATGGCACGTAGAAGTCGCAAGACTCCTCCCCCACATAGTCGTGCCCCTATCGTAACGTGTAGTCACTCAAATGACAATGTTACACTTGAAACAACAACTACTTCCAACGAAAACCTTCAGACTCCCGTGGAACCAATGACACCAGCTCCCCAAGGGGCCGACATAGAAGGAATTGTTCATCAGTCATTGATAAGAACACATAGTACATTAGCTCGTATTAGAAAATCTAGTAGGCCGCTTAATCAACCCCTTGACTTCTCAGATATCCAAGAACAATGGAGGGCATTGTTTTGTTCCAAAATCCATTAGGTGAAAATACTACTAATTCTACCGAAACACCTATTCCTGGAACTAGAGGATCTGGTTTTCCACCTTATCCACCTCATTCATCTCCATCCTCTTCAGGAGGAGAATCATCTGACGAAGAAAATTCCTCGTCCAAATCGTCTCAGCCTTCGACACTACCAACACCCATGGATGTTGATTAAGGTTGGTTGTCATTGATGTCAACCCTTGAAGAAATCCCCATAGCACAAGGTTGGTAATGGACCCAATATTGTTTTATGTAAATATGACTCATTATTGTCTTGGCATGGTTTATAAGAAGTAAATATGGATGAACTCCAAATTGGTCCCCTTATGGTGAAAGCCCTCATGGGAAGATGTTTTGCGAAGTAAGAGAACCCATGATTAATTGTGGAATAATGAAATGAAGGAAAATGATTTTTTCAAGGAAAATATTCTAGATGGATAATTCTTGTCATGCCATTTCCAATG
>JZKD02S0532994.1:960868-976369 GCA_000966675.3 Picea glauca
TGAAACATAATATTTTAAGTGTGAGTCAAATGTGTGACCAAGGTCATAAAGTTACTTTCGATTCAAAAAAGTGTGAGATAAGAAAAGAAGGTTCAGGGAAATTGGTCGCTACAGCAGCAAGAACTTCAAGCAACATATATGTGTTAAGCGAAATTGGAAATGAAAAGTGTTGTCTAGGAAACTAGGATGAAAGTTGGCTATGGAACAAAATAATGGGTCACATGCATTTTGATAACCTTGTCAAAGTCATAAAAAGAGAAGTAGACAGAGAAATGCCCCGGATCACGAAACCAACCAACACTTTATGCAAGCATTGCCAACAAGGAAAGCAAACAAAGAGCAAGTTCAAATCAAAGGAATATTCAACAACAAAACCACTGGAAATTGTGCATACTGATCTAGTTGGACCAACTACAACAAAAGGCCTAAAAGGTGAGAGATACTTTATGTTATTAGTTGATGATTATACAAGAATGACTGCATTTTTTTTTCTCAAGAACAAGTCAGAAGCTTTTGACAATTTCAAGATCTACAAGGAAATGGTTGAAAATGAGATGGATTCAAGAATCACATTCTTAAGATAGGATAATGGAGGAGAATTCACCTCAAAGGAATTTATGGACTACTGCAACAATCATGGAATAAAAAGGAAATTCTTCTTCGCTAGGACACCTCAACAAAATGGAGTTGTTGAAAGAAAGAACATGACAGTACAAGAAATGGCTTGAACAATGATAATGGATTCAAAGTTGACAAATATTTTTTGGACACAGGAAGTGCATACAACAGTTCACATTCAAAACAAAGTAATGCTCAGAAACAACACTGATAAAAATCCCTATGCGTTATGGAAAGGAAGACCAGCAAATGTGAAGCACTTTAGAGTTTTTGGAAGCAAATGCTACATCAAAAGAGAAGATGGTAGAATGGGAAAGTTTGACTCTCATGTGGACAAAGGAATACTTGTTGGTTACTCAAGTACAAGGAAAGAATACAAGTGTTACAATCTAAGATTAAACAAAGTTGTGGAAAATATCAACATAACAATTGATGAAACAGGAAGACCAGAATTAAAGGAAGAAGAAAACAAATCAATGGAACAACTTTTCAAAGAAGAAGATGAAAAAGAAGTAGAAGAGGAAAATGAAGATGAAGAGAATCCGACAGAAGCAAAAGAGCAAGTTCAACAAGTATATCCAATGACACCTAGCAAACAAGTACAAAAGAATCATCCTTCAGATTAGATTATTGGAAACAAAGATGCAGGAGTTGAGACTAGAAGAAAAATCCGTTCACCATAACAAACACACCTAGCACTCTTATCTAAAATTGAACCAAACTGTTTTGAAGAAGCCAATAAGGATAAATTTTGGAATAAGGCCATGGATGAAGAATTGGATGAAATAGAGAAAAATGACACTTGGGAATTGGTTCCATGACCAAAGAATAAGAATGTGATCGACAAAAAATGGATTTTCAGAAATAAATTGAATGAAGATGGATACATTACAAGGAACAAAGCTAGATTGGTATGTAAAGGATATGCACAGATTGAAGGAATCGACTTTGAAGAGACATTTTCCCCAGTTGCCAGAATGAAAGCAATCCATTTTCTTTTAGCTTATGCATGCTCCAAAAATGTTAAAGTATATCAGTTGGACGTAAAATCAGATTTTCTGAATGGGTAACTTGAAGAAGAAGTCTACATTGAACAACCAGAAGGATTTCAATTGTCAGAGAACACAGACTATGTGTGTAAATTAAAGAAGGCCTTGTATGGTCTAAAACAGGCTCCTAGAGCATGGTACTCCAGACTAGATAAGTATCTGTAGCAGGCAGGGTTCAAAAAAGAAGTGCAGACAACAACCTCTACATCAAGGTAAGTCAAGATAATATTTTATTAATTGAAGTTTATGTTGATGATATTATTTTTTGTAGTGATGATGATAGGTTAAGTCAGAAATTTGCAAAATACATGCTGAATGAATTTGAAATGTTGTTACTTGGAGAACTATCCTTCTTTCTGGGACTTTAGATACGTCAAAGAAACCAAGGAATTTTTATTTCTCAAACCATGTATATCAGAGAAATGCTAAAGAGGTTCGGAATGGAAGATTGCAAACCAGTTATCACTCCCATGCAAACCAGTTGTAACTTGAGAAAAGATGATGATTTGAAGTCTACAGATCATAGGAAATATAGGTCAATGATTGGCAACCTACTATATGTGACAATATCCAGACCAGATGTAATGCAGGCAGTTGGACAGGTGGCACGATTTCAAGCAGCACCAAAGGAATCACATATATTAGCAGTAAAGAGGATCTTCAGATATCTCAAAGGAACACAAGAGTTTGGATTATGGTATCCAAAAGGAAAATGTCTATCACTTATTGCCTACACAGATGCATATTGGTTAGGTTGTATTGATGACCGACAAAGCACCAGTGGAGCAACGTTCTACTTAGGTGAGTGTTTGGTATCATGGCTAAGAAATAAACAATCATCAGTATCTCTATCTACAGTCGCGACAGAGTATATTGCAACAGGAGCATGTTGTACACAGGCTCTTTAGATGAAACAAACTTTGACAAATATACAAGTTGAGTATGATGAGCCCATTCCAATATATTTTGATAATACAAATTCCATCGGTATCTCAAAAACCTCGGTGATGCACTCTAAGACAAAGCACATTCCAATCAAGTATCACTTTCTACAGGAACAGGTTGAAGAAAAGAACATTAGAGTTGAGTATGTGGGCACAAAAGAACAAGTGGTAGACATCTTTACAAAACCACTTCCACGAGAAGCCTTTGAATATCTTTGCCAAAGACTTGGAGTTATTTCTACTCCAAAATGAATACTTTTTGAATGCTTATATTATATTTCTTAGATGTACACGAGGAAGCACCATAACAGGACAATTCAGTCAGGGGGAGCAGCCCCAGATGGAAGGATACCTTTGCCATTGATGACAAAGGGGGAGATATTTATCAGATGTAGAGGACAGAGGCATGGTTCCAGGGGGAGAATATTTATCAGATGTAGAGGAAAGATGCATGGTTCTAGGGGGATCATATTTATTAGATGCAGAGGACAGAGGCATGGTTCTAGGGGGAGCATGAGTGATATGATTTCATTATTGCATCAGAGTGTTTCCACCAATGCCAAAGGGGGATATTGTTGATTAAGGTTGGTTTTTGTTGATGTCAACCCTTGAAGAAAGCCTTGTAGTACAAAGATTTGTGTAATGGACCCAATATTGTTTTATGTAAATATGACTCATTATTGTCTTTTCATGGTTGATAAGAAGTAAATATTGATGAACTCCAAAGTGGTCCCCTTATGGTGAAAGCCCTCACGGGAAGACGCTCTGTGGAGTAAGAGAACCCATGATTAATTGTGGAATAATGAGATGAAGGATAGTGAATTTGTCAGGGAAACTATCCGATATGGATAATGCTTGTCATTCCATTTCCATTGGTATGTGGAATGTCACATAACTCCTCACAGTTAGAGAGTTATGGCCATGAGAAGTTGGAGACCCCAGGTTTGGGTAATGGACCCAAGTTTGTTTGATGGATAACAGTATGAGTTATGATATATTTTTAGATAATGCTATTATATATGGATAGTACATGTCATGCTATTTCTGTTGGTATGTGTAATGTCACATAACTCCTCACGATTTGAGAGTTATGGCCTTACGAAGTTGGAGGACGTGCATATGTCATCTAGAAGCCCCAAAAGGTCAAAGTAGTCAAAGTGGTTTAAGAGATTTTATAAAGTAAATAATAAAGTGAAGTGATGAGTGTACTATAATTAAAAGTGAATACAAAATAAATTATTTAAATAATAAATTTAATGGAGAAATTAGAAGTGGGTTAACCTTAAAATAAGGAAAGTGGGTAAACTGACCTAGAAGATGTTTTTAAGGAAGCTACTTGGAGAGTATAAATAAGAGGCAATGCTCTATCATTTAAGACACACTTGAGAATATTGAATATCTATAGGTTTCTAAGGTAACCAAGGATATATAACTCAAAATTCTAAGGGAAGGTGAAGAAAAGAAGGCCGAAATGCAAGGAAGGATAAATTATTTTGATGGTGCTTTCTAAGGTATGTTATTTACAGGTCATCTCACCATCTTCGCTATAAATTTTTTTCTATAATGATTCAAAATGTTACATTGCTATTCCATTAAGAAAAAGTATCCAAGTAACTGTGGTAAAAAAATCTTCTTGTGGTTCGTTGTATGTTGGGAGTTACACTTTGTGGAAAATAGGGTTTGTGGCTAGTCCTGAAACTAGTCAAAAACATGTGTTTCGATTAAAAATGTCATAACTTATTGATAATATATCAAGATTCATTGAGAAAAAATGTGTTGGTTAGGGTACAGTATTTATTATTCTATGTAACAGTTTTAGATCAATTCAACAAATATTACGTGCGGGGCACACTCTACAAGGTCACTCTCTAGAATAAGACAGAATTCAACAAGGTATGTAATTTTTGCTATAACTCCTTTTATGCGAGGTTCCACGTGGTGACACCTACAGGAATTGAATGAAACACACTGAAGAACATTGTATATCAGTTTCATATCTTTATACATTACAGGTACAAAGTTATGATTACTTGAATTTAGGGTTGTTGACTAATCCAAAACTAGGCATGTGAGACTAAAGAAAAGTTTGATGAAAATGCTAGTCTCTTGTTGTTAAATTTAAGGAAGGTTTACAGGAATGTGATCATATACACTAGGTCTATTACAGAGCTACAAATCAAATTTGGATGATGAAATTGATGAGGGATTTTGGTTGAGGTACATGGTTGAGACAAGTCGTTGATGAGTTGACACATACATGAGGTGTATAGTTGATGATGTTGGTACATATTGATGAGTCATTGTTGATGAGTAGTTGACACATGATTGGTACATACTTGGTACATGGTTGGATGCACTTTTTTATGGTATAGGTTGATTACAGGTTGTTTGGTACAATTTGGTGCATAGTTGATGCACTTGTTTATTGGTACAGGTTTACAACAATATATCTCACAGTGATACTGTGACAGTGGTTCCATAATTCTACTTCTACTTCAGGGTGGAAGGACGGGTCAAGGACAGGTGGTTGTAGCCACCTTCCAGTTGTATCCAGAGAACATAGGGGGTTGTAGCCTCTTTCTGGTAGTAGCCAAAGAATTGGGGAGTTGGAGCTTCCTTCAGGTTGTAGCCTGAGAAACTAGGGGGTTGGAGCCTCCATGCAGTTGCAGCTGGAAAACAAAGGAAGTTGGTGCTTCCAATGAATGTAATTCTTCAAGACATATAAGAAAACGAATTCAGTGGTTTTCTCCCAATTTGGGTTTCCAGGTAAAACACTGGTGTATTGTGTATGTGTGTGATTGTTTATTTCTTACTGCTCATTATTGGATAATAATTCTACATTGATATAACATTTGAAGAAAAAGGATTATAATTACACTATTAATGATTCACCCCCCCTCTCAGTAATCCAACAATGGAAAATCAAAACAACCCCACCAGACCTTGGCTCAATCAAGATGTCATGGTTGTACCCGATCCTCAACATCCATTACCAAAACACCCGAAGAAATGGTTACCAAAGTTTGATCCAGATTCTAAACAATATGCTGAAGATCACATACAAAAGTTTATGTTAGCCATTAGACTTCTAAGTGTAGAGCATGAAGATGTAGTGTGCGGGATCTTTCCTTATACGTTTGAGGGCAATGCCTCTACATGGTATTTCACCCAACAACCCCAAACCATTGTCTCTTGGGACAAATTTGAAACCTACTTCTTAGAGAAATTTGGAGATGATAAATATCCTAAAGTCTTGGTTATGGAACTTTCCAAGACAAAAATGAACCCTAAGGAGAAAGTAAAAGATTTCAATCAGAGGCTTATTACTTTAAAAAATCGAATTCCCAAAGATTCAATGCCTCCTGAGAGTCTAATTGTTGCATATTACACCAAAGCTTTACATAACAATATAGCAATTTGGGTTAAAAGGTCTAAAAAGTCTACATAGTTAGAAGCCTTCGAGGAGGCAAGCCAAATTGAGAAGGACATATTAAACTGAAAGGATAATCTCAATAGTGAAGCTGAAACAAATTCATCTTCTAAAAAGAAAGTATAAATCCTTACTAGACCTCCTCAGGTTAAGAATCAACTAGAAACATTAGACTTGGAAAGCTTGCAAAAAGCTTTCCAAAAGTTGTCAAATCAAATCATAGACTTGAAGAGATGATCCGAGGAGGCATCCTCAAGTAAAGGAGGTTTTAAACAACCTTTCAGAAAACCGTTTCCTCCCAATTGACCAAATCAGACCACTGAGGGTCTTAACTTTGAAACCTTACAATACGCTTTGCAAACCATCCTTGAAGCGCATGATAACTCTACCCCCCTTAAAATTTCTGAAGACGTAGTTGAGGAAGAAGTAGCTAAAGAAGAGGAATCATATCCCAATATCTTCGAACACTTCTCCGACAGTATTTTTCAAGCAAACTTTGAAACTTTTCATCCTTACAGTACAAGGAGCAAAACATAGAACAAATCATCTTCTGAAATGAGTAATAATGTGCCTCCAAAACAATCGAAACAAGCTAAAATAAAACAGATTTTAGCAGCCCTAGTTTTAGAATATGACTTTCTTGAAGATTTGAAAAAACTAAGGGCTAATATTTATGTTTTCGAGATTTTTAAATTTCCTCTTATGTTGCAGAAAATGCTTCAGAATATCGCATAAAATAGTAAGAACAACAATCCTAGTAGCAAGAAAACTACATAAATCAGTTCTAAAATAGTAAAAAATATCCCTGCTAAAATGACATACGAACCTCCAGATAAAAGGGATCTAACGTAAAAAACTATATCAAATGTAGATAAAATTGTTTCAGGGACAGTGACAAAAAATCAACAAAATTCTGTTGTTAACACTCGTAAAAATGTCCCGCCTTTCTTATTAACTTTTGAAATTTTCAACAGAAATGTACATAACTACATGGTGGATTCTGGTGCATCATCAAATGTGATGGCTTATCTGTTTGCCAAAAAAATAATGCAAAAGTTCAACCTTCTTGTCTCAAAATCATTCAGCTTGATCGGATGAGCGTTAAGGTAATTAGTGAACTTAAGAATGTTCTAGTTAGGCTATCTTCTAATCCTAAGGTTCACCAAATTATTGACATCATTTTTTTTTACATCCCTAAAGTCTATGGTTTGTTTTTTAGGAGGGATTGGTCTGAGAAACTGCATGGTTACTTTGCCACAAATTAGTCTCATTTGTGGCTACCAGAAAATGGAAATCCAAATAGAATTAGGATAAACCGTGAACATTATCTCAAGCACACAGTGACAGATCTAAATGATGCAAACAAAAATTTTACCACATATACTAATTCATTTGAAATGTAGGGAATGAACACCTTATTTGGTAACTTCATGACTGGAATTTCCCCTTTCGCTGATTCTGGGAAACAATCAGAACTTATGACCTATACTCAATCATCAACTTCGCTTAGTGTGTCAAACACTACCAATGAAGCTCAAATCTGGTCATTGTACTTTGACAGATCCAAATCCAAAGAAGGAGCCGATGCAGGATGTGTACTTATTGATCCTGCAAGTAATAAGACTCTCATTGCCTGTCAATTAGAATTTGAGTGCACTAATAACACCGTCGAACATGAAGCACTTCTACAAGGGCTTAAGAAATCTTTGGATATGGCCGTAAGAAATTTAATGGTATTCAACAATTCATAAATCATGGTCATGCAAGTAATAAACTCTATACATTGCTTGTCGCCACATCTGAAAAGTTATCAAACTGAGGTATAGAGTTTAATACAAAAATTTTCAGCATTTAACATAAATTCTATTCCTAGGTTAAGTAATTCGAAAGAAGATTTATTAGCTAATGTCACTTCTAAACTTTTTCATGCAGCAGGTCTTTCCCCTAATGCATTTTCGATTGAATTGATGTTTAGGCCATTGATCCCGGATAACATCAGCAATTGGAGGGTGTTTGATGATGATCAACAAATTATAAATTTCTTGCATATGGAGGACACTTTCCAAGGTGCAATCATTGATGAAGGAACTAACGATGAAAACCTCCGCAACTTCATGGTAATATCAGATCCTAGATCCCTTGAATCGATGCCTGATCTGGTAAACTCTATTCCTAGATCCGTTGCAAGACTAGAAATTTTTTATGACTTTCATGATAAATTCAAAGGGTCAGTTAATTGTAAAACAAACAGTTCTTCCTTGACTTATGAAACGATAAATTTAGGAACTAAGGATAATTCTCAAAATATAAATTTGGGAACAGGATGTTTTGAGCAAGAAAGATCTGCCTTCATAAGATTATTTAAAGAATTCAAAGACATTTTTTCTTGGACATATGATGATTTGAAAACGTTTGATCCTAATATAATACAACATGTCATTCCCATGAAACCCAAGACACAACCTTTTCCGCAGAAGCTGGGGAAGATGCACCCTAAGTTGGAATCCATGGTCAATAAAGAACTAAATAAATTATTAAATGCAAAGATAATCTTCCCAGTGAGACACACACAATGGGTGTCTAATCTAGTTCCTGTAAGGAAGAAAAGTGGTGAAATTCGACTCTGTGTCGATTTTCGTAACTTGAACCGAGCCTCAGATAAAGATAATTATCTCGTTCCTCCAATGGAACAAATTTTTCAACAAGTTTTTGGTTCCGAAAGACTATTTCTGTTAGATGTATTTTCGGGATACAACCAAGTCCTCATGTCTCCCTCAGATCAGCTCAAAACCACTTTTTGTACTCCATGGGGAACTTATGCCTACAAAAAGATGCCTTTTGGCCTTATAAATGTCAAGGCCACTTTTCAGAGAGCAATGGATATTTATTTTCATGGTCTCCTAAATCAATCAGTAGTGGTCTATCTTGATGGCGTTACCATTTTTTCTATAAACAAGAAAGATCATTTGTCTCACCTTAGGGTTGTCCTAGAACGATGTCGCAAGTATGGCATATCCCTCAAACCTAAGAAATCAGTATTTGTAGTACAGTAAGGAAAACTACTTGGGTTCATAGTATCCAAATATGGAATGATCATCGATCCCGAAAGAACCCAAGCAATTGCCAAACTTCCCCTGCCTTCCTCCAAAAAATCCATGCAATCCTTTTTAGGCCAGATTAATTTCATCAGAAAATTTGTCCCAAGTTTCTGAGAAATGGTAAGACCCTTACAAAATTTAATTAAAAAGGATATTCAGTATCACTGGGGACCCAAGAAATTCAAGCCTTTGATTCTATTAAAAAATCAATAATAGAAGCTCCTTCCTTGATGAGTCTTAATTTCTCTCGGGATTTCACTCTTTACACCTTCGCCTCCAATCGATCTTATGTTGTTGTGTTAACACAGAAAAATGTTGAGAACAATGAAATACCCATTGCCTTCATGATCTCAACCTTCAAAGGAGATGAATTGAATTACCCAGCCATAGATCAACAGGCGTATGCTGTTTTTAAAGCAATAAAACACTTCCTGTCATATTTTTTGAAATCCAAAACTAAAGTCATCGTTCCTTACCCCACAGTGAGAAACTTGTTAGTACAAAAGGAACTAGGTGAAAAACAGTCAAATTGGATGATGTCGTTACAAGAGTATGACCTTGAAATAAATCCTACACAAATTGTCAGAGGTCAAGGCCTATGTAAACTAGTTGTTGCTTCAGTCAAGGACCAAGAAAGTCAAATTAACACCTTAACTATAGACCAACATGACGAAAAGAAAATCAGTTGTACACAAGTTGTCGCTAATTATTGGTATGATGATATTAAATTTTATTTAACACATGGATCCACTCCTCACTATCTTGATCCTAGAAATAGAAGAGCACTCAGGTTAAAATATGCATCTTTCCAGTTCATAAATGATGTATTGTTTTGAAAACATTTCGATGGTATTCTTACGCGTTGTTTGGAAAAAGATGAAGCAGAAAAAGTGTTATCTAAACTTCATGCGGGTGAAGCTGGTGGACACTTCGGTGGAGACACCATTGCTCACAAAGTATTAATATTTGGGTTCTACTGGCCCACATTATTTAAATATGCCCACACTCTATGTCGTAAATGTATAATTTGCCAAAAGGCTGTTGGACGAGTGAAAAGGGCAACATTCACTTTGCAGCCTGTTATGGTGGATTCACCTTTCCAGTAGTGGGGTCTTGAAATCATAGGAGAGATTAACCCTTCTTCATCACAAAAACACAAATATATCATTACAACAACAGATTATTTTACCAGATGGTACAAAGCTGTACCTTTAAAAGTGGTGAACACAAATCAGGTAGTATCTTTCCTTAATTTGAATATCATTACTAGATTCGGCATTCCCGAATGTCTAGTCTTCAATAACGCATCTTATTTCTCATCCCTGTATATGAATGTATTCTCTTTAGAAAAAGGTATTAAATTGAAATATTCTGCCAGCTACTACCCCCAAGGAAATGGCCTAGCAGAATCAACAATTTTTTATTTATCAAGATCATTAAGAGAACAGTTTCTGAAAATCACAAGAACTGGCACAACACACTATTTAATGCACGCTGGGCCGATAAAGTGACACCAAAAATTGTTGTTGGTAATTACCCTTTCTTTCTTGTCTATGGAAGAGAAGCAATTCTCCCCCCACATGTTCTTCTTTCATCTTTACAATTATCGCAAAAAGTTCAAGAGGAAGAATGCCCCCCCCCTTGAAAGTCGAATTAATGCATTATTAAAACTAGAGGAAGTAAGGGCACAAGTGAAGAAGAAGTTAGATCAACATCAACATATTGTGAAAAACTGGTTTGATTCGAACTCCTCTTCAGACAAAAACTTCAAGGTAGGAGACTTAGTTCTCAAATGGGATAAGCTTCACGAGGGAAAAGGGGAACACACCAAATTCCAAAACCTATGGTTGGGACCATTCATAATCGTTGAAAGACTAGGTCCTAGCTCTTTTCGTCTACACAATTTGGAGGGACAGACAGACACCTTCTTGGTGAATGGCCAAGATCTCAAAAGGTATTTCTCCTGATTCTTTCAGATCCACCTTTCTGGACATATTTTTCTGTTGTAAGTTTTCTTTTGATTTTTGATTTTGGTGCTTTTCATTTTTTTTGTTTTTACTGGTTTCTTAATAAATTTATGTTTGTGTCACCATTTAATTCATGAAAGGAAACCATAATGCATCAGCATAAAGAAACAGTCAAAGTCATTGCAAAGTATCAGTGTTGTAAATTGTTGAAACTCAGACTAGCTAAAGAAACTTCATGTTCAAGATAGTCTGCCTGGTTTCATTTGATAATCATGAGAAGATACGATCATCATTAAAACTCTTTATGCTATCCCTGTTTTTAAAGAAAACAACTCAAGCAAGCCTTCTTGTCCCTACAAAGTTATTCTTATCAGAAAACTAAATTCAAATCATGATGAAGGTCATAAAGCGAAAAATTAAGCTAGAAAATATCAAGTGTTATGGAAACTGGAATTTTCAGCATCACCCCTCTCTCCTCACAATCATAAAAATTATAAATAACTTATAGAGTTGTGGAAGTGTCTGTAAACCCACCAAGATACTGAATAAGTCTGCAGGCAGTGGGTAAATCCATGCATGATGCCAAGACAACTTCGTCGGGGTACTGAACAGGCCTGCTAGCAGTGAAGGAATGTCAGGTTCAAGAAAATTATCAGGTATAAATTTTTTATATTAATCATGAAATGACCTTCATTTTTTAATTTGACAATTCTTGGACAGGGTAGAGGCGTCAGAGTGGGTTAATTGACATCCTTGCCGAGGCTATAGATGCTTGCTGGCAGCAGCGGCCCTGTCAACAACATTAGCATTATTGGCTTAAATATTGTTTCTCTCGTAATTAAAACTTGTCACCAGATAGCATTTGGATAGAAAGAGATTTAATACTAGACTGGGTGATGCCTTTTTTGAATTTTGAATGGGATACTTGACTCTTATACTAAATCTATTCTTTAAATTCTAAAAACATTTTGATCCATCCTAACGTGAATTCTCTGGTAATACAAAGATAACTGCTTCTCTCAGTGAGTCGCCACTATTGGCAGCCCTACATCTTTTTGTTATTTGAACGACAAAAAACACTTCCTGTAGATGCCTTCACCTCATCCTATTCATATTATCATTTTAGGATGATCGCTAGGTTATAAAAGATGTTTGATTTCGTGTTTTCATGCTTGATTCATGACTAAAGGCATGAATCAAGCATGGAAACTTAGTTTCATATTATATCCCTAGTTAAAACATGCTTTTAAAGGTTCATTGTTCTTACATATACTTCATATTTAAGACTTGAATGAGTTCCTTTTTTAGTTTGCTGAATGTCAAATGTTGATTCTCATTTGAATCGTAAACATATTTATGCTGAACCCTTTGCAAATTGACTATAGTCATTCCAAGACATGTGAATTAATACACAAGCATTATGTCATGTACCTAATGTGTGGCTGGCAGAATGAATTGACAGGTTTTTCATTACAAGCTAAGGGTTTGTCTTATGTTATGTACCCAAGGCTTTCATTACTAAGAACACTTAAGCTTCATGAACAAAACCTTGATGTTATACTATGATCGCATAGGGGTTTCACTTGTTTTGTTTCCATGTTACCCACTCTGACTTGTTCCTTTTATTTCTTCTATCTAAACCCAAAACAAGCTTGAATCGTCCCTGTTACAGCCTGGTCATTCTCTTAATGGATCCTATTGTCTGAATAGAGTTGAATGGCTCTCAAATGTTGTTGTCTCATGATGATGCAGTCAAGGATTTGAAAGCCCATGGCTGGGATACTTTCATTAGGAGGTTCCACCGGTATAACCTTTGCACAGCTAAGGAATCCGCCCAAACATTTGATGGGTATAGGGCGAAAGTTGGAGACATTCAGTTGGAGGTGACTGAAGGGTTTATTAGCGAAGCCACAGGGCCTCTTATCAGTTTTGAAGTAGTTTATAACTTGTGAAGGATGTTATGGCCTGGTTTATCTTTATCATGTGTGGTTTCTTATGCACTTTATATGTTTCCATATGAAAATTTCATTTTATTTACTAAGGAGTCTATAAAATATGTCTAAAAGATACAAGAAGTAGAGCCTCGAATCAAGCCTTTTTCACCATGGCCTAATTAAAATGTTGTTGGTTCATCATTTGAAAACCTTGGGTGATGACTGGGATAGGTTCTTAGCTTGAAACAGTTTTGTTACAACAATTATTTTCAAAACCCCTATGTTGGATAAGCCTATGATAGAAAAACGTTTTGATTCCTCAAGTGGCAAGCTTGAATTTTTTAAGGAAAACCCTCATGACGAGGCAATACCCGATCAATTTTTATATGGGAAACAAGATGTTTGTTCTGAGTTTATAGAAACCCCCATGCATGAATTAATTGTCATCCCTAACCCTACTATAAAATCAAACAGTAAAGACCCTCACAAACAATCAAAATAGAAGCAAGTAGTGTTAGGTTTCCAAAATAAAAGGGTTGGTCGACTCATTTCGAGAAGTCTGCATAATCAATTTAAGCCTCATTTGAGCTCGATCAATACAATCTAGATCAATGAGGATTCAGATCCCGAAATTGAGGATTTTATCGCAGAAGAAGATCCCGATTGTCATAAGTCAAATCGTAATCAGCCATACAACTATGTTAACAATCTCCCACTGTGTCTCGAGGGTAGCAAGGAGTTTACTGGTATTAAGCTCGGGCAAGGGCCGACAACAGGTAGTGTTGATGTTCTTACACCCAACTATACGCTCCTATGCGACAAAGACACATGGCACTTGAAACCAATGTCTTCATTTAATCATGGAATTTTCCTTAGCGAATCATTCTAACAATAGATCATATCCCGTTGATGTCAAAAATTATCAAGGATCAACGATCGATGATAAGCTTAACCAAGTACTCCCTAATTAACCCCCGCAAAAATTACTGATTCTGAAAGTGAATCGAGGGTTGGTGATCGACGATGTGTCTATTCAAAAATTTCAATGATTTGATCCTTTGAGATTTAACCGACCCCCAAAAAAAGAATCCATCATCGGATATCAGGGGTTTATCATGACTCATGTCAACGTTTAGTCTTCTCATATTTTGTCAACGTCGATGGGAATTGACTATCTCCTGAATCTTCATGGAGAATAACTAACACAAACTTACTCTTCCTTTGACCGATGTCGATGGTGAATCGACGATTGATGATTACTTTTACTGTGTGGCCATTTTACCTGCTTGGATCTTACCGACACCAAACACATGCGTGCTAGTCCCAATGTTAGTTGTAGGTTTTTAGTTATAATGCCAAGTTCTTTTAGACACAAGGTTTCATTTAACATGTCCAAACAAATTCGATTTGATCAATGAGAGTCATGAAAACAAGATAAACCATCCCTCCATAGTGAACTCAATTCAGAGAGTAAAACAAAAGAAAACAAGTGGTACCCAAAAGTGGCATAATTTCATAAAGATTTTAGGGTGTGTTGAGCGCTCAATAGGTTCAACATACCTCAACCACCTCCTCAAATTCTACTTTTGCCTTCTGGAAATCAGTTGCTAGATAGGCCACTTCACTTTTCTCTTCAAGTGCCATTCATACTTCCAACTTCCTTGTGTTGCCTGCTGCATCTTCAACATTAACCTGTTGAAGTTTGCTCTCATCTCCTTGAGATCTTTATCCTTATGCTCTTTTCTCACCTTCTAGTGGCCTCCTTGATATTTCTTCTTATGGCCTTCAGTAGCCATATTTCACCTCTACTTTTAAGAACAAAATTGTTTCTACTCCTTCAACCAATCAAGCTATTTGTTGCATGTTTCACACCTTGCAACAATTTTCACAGAGAACCAGTACTCTATATTATCCTCTCATTCCTTCTATCTACAAAAAACAATAGGCTTTGATACCACTTTATGAATACCCCCTCCCTCACCCGGGGTCCACTCGACATCCCGGTCTAGGATCATTCAAATTGAGAGCTGAATTATCTCTCGAGATCTTGCCAAAGTCCCTATTAATGTTCAAAGGTTCTAAATTTTCCCATGTAGGCCCAAGCATTGAACCCATGGGATCTACCTATGTTGAAATAATGTAACTGCGAAGAGCATTCTTATTATTTTGTTAATGGATTAAATCCCCATTGTGGATTAATCATGTCATTATTATTATTTTTATTATTAGATTAATTCCCATTGAGGATTAATCAATTCGGTAATTGTATAAGGACCAAATCCCCTTTTGCGGATTGGTCATCGGACAATTATAATGTAAAGAATAAGAAGTCAGCCCCAGCAGTTGTAATGAAAGGGCCAGATTTAATTAAAGGTGGATTTACCCACCCAGTGAGAGAGGTCGGCCCAGCCAGTTGGTGACTCTTCACACGTGCCAGATTAGTATAAATAAGAGGCTAGCG
>JZKD02S0532995.1:0-12557 GCA_000966675.3 Picea glauca
CAATTTTTTCGATAGGGAAAATATTACTTTTTCACTCCTCAAGGTCGTCCCCCATGTTAAGGATGGATGGGATACTTACTATGAGAAAAGGGCCATAGAGGAATATACAATATTTTTGGTTTCCCCTACATGGGATTCCTTTCAAGATGCCATTAAAGAACAATATTTCCCTGTTGGAAGCTACGAGTACTTATACACTAGATGGACCACCCTGCGTCAAGAAAGGGACCAGACAGTACCCAATTTCACCAATATTTTCCATACCTTGTGCACCAAATTGGGTATCAAAGACTTTGAAATACATCTAGTGCTAAAATACCATGGTTTTTTTCATAGATACATTAAAAAAAATGGAATTTATGGACATTGCCTCATTGGGCATGGCTTATAAATACACTGTTAAGATCGAGCAAAAATTTAAGCAGAAGAGGTGAGAGTTTGGATCTACAAACTCCTCACAGTTGAAGCATGGTAAAGGTGGCCCCAACCCACACATCAAGGGACTAAGCCAATATGGCCACTCTTAGGACAACCAATCCAAGCCGCAACAAAATAAGGGTAATGAGAAGACAAAGAAGGACACAAGAAAATGGTGTGACCATAAAATCCCTTGGCACAACATTGAAGAATTGCTCTCCAACTAGTCAATTGTGGATGAGATAAAGGATTTCGAGTTAGAGGTCGATTCTGATTCTGAATAAACCCATGAAGGAGTAAAGCATATTATTCATGATAAACCCAGTCCCACTATTGCTTCCACCAGAGTCCATCCAAGTGAACCAAAGGAAGGTTAATGCCTCTTTCCCTCGCAGATGTGGGTAAAGGTGGCTCTTCTTCATTTCATTATTGATAACGACAGTTATAATAACCTGATATTAGTAGATGTCATCAAGAGGCTAGACCTACCAGTGACACCACACCTATATCCCTACACCATCGGCTAGATTCTCCAAGGGAGAGATCTTCGTGTCAACCAACAATGTCGTCTTCCCTATGACATCAATCCTTTCAAAGATGAGGTATTGTGTGATATTTCTCCCCTTGAATTTTTTGATGTTATTTTAGGAAAATCATATTTGTGGAAGCATCCTATTGTGTATGAGTCTAGACCTCGTAGTGTTATTATTACTTTGGGTAGACACTTGTACAAGATACCATAGGTATCATTTCCTACCGCTATTTCTTTAATATCTTCTAAGCAATACAGTAAGGTCATTTCATAGACCGATAAGTTTGTCTTCTTTGTGATCCATGCTCATAGTAAGTAGAAGGTCACTTCCACATCCGTGGACTCTACACAGAGCCTCTCTTTGCAGCAGAAGAAAGTGGACAGGATTATGGAAGAACAAAAATACATCTTATCCTCACCCACCGGGGTATCGACACACTGCCAAGTCAAGCATCCGATTGATGTGACCCCCAGTGAACCTATACCTAATGGACCCATATATCATCACTCGCTGATGGAAAATGATGAAATGAGGCGTCATATCCAAGAGATTCTTCAAAAGGGTCACATCTGACCCAACTCCTCCCCTTGAGGAAGCCCGATTGTACTGGTGCAAAGGGAGGATGATACTTGGCGACTCTGCATTGATTATAGAGCCTTAAACAAAATCATAGTCAGGAACCAATACCTAATTCCCAAGATTGATGACCTTCTTGACCAAATAAAAGGGGAAAATCTCTTCAACAAGATCTACCTAAAGTATGGCTACCACTAGGTTCCCATCGAACAAACTGATGTATGGAAGACAACCTTCAAATTTAAAGAAGGTCTCCTCGAATGGTTGGTCATGTCATTTGGCTTAAAAAATGCATGAGGCACTTTCATGAGGTTGATGGATGATGTATTGAGACCCTTCACCAAATATTTTGTGGTGGTATATTTGGATGAAATACTAATCTTCAAAATAACTTGGGCAGAGCACATGCGGCATAATCATCAGGTTTTGAGCACTTTGTGATAGCACAAGCTATATGCCAACTTGGAAAAATGATCTTTTGGCATGAACATGGTCCAATACTTGGGATACATTGTTGATGAGCATGGGGTACATGTTGATCCATATAAGATCCAAGTCATCCATGAATGACCATCCCTAATCACACTATTTGAGCTTCGAATCTTCTTGGGACTGGAAAAATTCTACCGAAGGTTTGTGTTGGGATTCTCCCATATTGTATGGGCCATCAACCAAGTGACCAAGGGTGGTGGTAGGGAAAATTTCATGTGGGGAAGTAACAACAACAAGCATTCGATGATATGAAGAATCGCTTGTACTTATCTCCAGTAGTATCCTTTCCTGATCTGCAACAACCATTAGATATTGGAGACAAGTGCATCTGACTATGTTGTAGGCACATTTCTGACTCAACATGGTCATTCGGTGGAATAACATAGTGAGACACTCTCGAATATTTTCTAGAAATACCCCACCTATGACAAGGAAATGCATTCCAATGTAAAATCCTATCGTGAATGGAAACATTACATTCTGGGAAAGGAGATGATCATCCACATTGATCACAAGCCTCTGTAGTTCATACAGTCACAAGGGAAATTGTAGAAAAACTACCATCAAAAGTGGTCCACCTACCCGGAGCAGTTCTACCTCAACATCAAGTATAAGACAGGGATATAAAATTGTGTCACTGAATGCCTCAGTCGCCCTCCCATGTCTACACTCACCACTTTTCTCCATTCCCGTGGAAATGAGGCATCTGAGTGGCCCCAACTTTATCAGGAAGATCTGGACTTTGCCACCACCTATTAACTCTTGGGTACAGATGCGACTGTCACCTTTTTTCACATTTAGGACATAATATTATGACATCTGGTCCATCTTTCTATTCCTACAAGAGATCATGCAAAGATGATTTGGGAATCCCACTATAGTCGGATGGTGGGACATTTTGGCATGGAGCAAATTGTGGTCGTTCTTTAAGAACATTTTATTGGACAAAACTTCAATAGGACATCAGGAAGTATATCATATATTTCACTACCTATGCCATTTTCAAGCTAGCCATCAAGAATAAAGGCTTGTACACCCCTCTTCCTACTCCCGATAAGCCTTGGGAATCCATCTCAATGGATTACATGTATGGCCTTCCATCCACCAAGCAAGGTAATGGTTGTGTATTTGTGGTCATTGATCGGTTTTTGAAGATGGTCATCCTGATAGCCTACAAGAAGAATAACATAGTAGTAGACATTTCAAATCTCTTATTTTAATGAGTGTGGTTCCATTTTGGGATTATTACCACACACCATCATGTACGACTGGGACAACAGTTTCCTAGACACATTTTGGTCGAATCTCTAGTCACTGTTGGACACCAAGCTCACTAAGTCCACTTCTTTCCACCCCAAAATAGATGACCAAACATAGGTCATCGATTGAATGATTGTGCATATCATATGCATGTACAACTCTAATCATCCACGTACATGGGATGAGAGTCTCCCATATGTTCAACACTGTTACAACAGGGATCTCCATATCTCCACAGCCATACCCATTTCAGGTGGGGCCGGGATTCCATCTCTTGGGTCCCATTTATTTTGCACTAAATCTTACCACCACATAGACATACTCTTCCCATGTTTAGTCTGAGACTGACAAGGCCACTAGATTCATCAAGCAGATTCAACACATTTCCCAACAGGTCTAGGATATTTTGCAGAAATTCAATGCTAAGTGTTGGCCCTTGGTTATGTATTAAGGAAGAAAGGGAAGATTAAGGAAGAATAAATATGAAGTACGAAGTGCGTGGAAGACACACAAACCAAGGAAGGGTCGAAGTGATTAAAGAATAAGAATATAAGGAATGAATTAAGGAAATCAAAGTCATTGAAGGAGAAGATCAAGGAAGATAAAGCATCAAATAATATGGAACATGGACAACTCAACAAGTGGAAGAAGGCACCAACATATGATTTGGAGCACCTCACAGAAAAGAAGGAAGGACAGGCTGGCGAAGCCATGAAAACATGGGTCATGTGGACCTAGGGTTTTTGGTATATAGGGTTTTGGATCTTGGGTTTTGACACCTAGGCTTCGGTCTAAGGTTTTATAAGAGTCATGAAATGTATAAATAGAGGTATAAAAGAGTTGAGAGGGTGATTACTATTATTTTTGTTGAGAGAGACATTGAGATCGAAGTATTGTGCATTATTGTATTCTGGATCTTCAGTTGGGTACAAAGATCAACCCTATAGCTCAGTGCGAAGGGAGGAGAGAAAGAGAGAAAGAGAGAGATAAAGGATTTACAGCTAAGTGAGTGGATAGAACTGTATGTTTTCATCTAATATATCAAGAAACACAGTTCTGTGGACATAGCCCTAGGGAGAGGGTGAACCATGTAAATCTTGTTGTTCTTTGTGGTTAATGCTATGTTATTTTCCTATCTGATTATACTATGATTGCATTTTTGTTTCCATATGAAATATAGAAGGTATAATTTAAATTCCTGAAGCTAAGTGAAATACTGTTAAAGACTCTCTAGGTCGTATTGCGTTGTTGTTCTGATATCCCCCTGCATTTCTCTTGGTTGTAGATACCTCTTTCATGAAACCCCCTATTTCTACTTCGGGTGAGACTTCATATGCCTTGCAGGTGTCACCGAAAGGGACAGTAGTTAGGGTTTGTCGGTGCGTTGTTAGAGTTGAACCCTAGGTATGCCCCTGTGCCAACACTAAGTACAAGCAACACCATGATCAACACAAGGTACCGCACTAGTTTCAGGTTGGTGACAAAGTATGGTTACATTTGTAGAAGGATCATCTCATAGGCCCCATAGGAAGATCTGCCCACGTTTCTATGTACCTTACACTATCAACAAGGCTATGGGTAGCAATTATTTTGAACTCAACACTCCACCCTTCCTTGGCATGCACCAAGTGTTCAATGTGGACCTCCTTTGACCATATTTTCCACCATTATTAGACACCTTAGAGATCATAGAACAATTGACACCAAAAAATATCAACCCTAATTGCATAGAAAAAGCATCCACTAATCATATAATGGACACACAAGTCAAGGGAACTCACTAGTAGAGGATCCATATTTATCTGGTTGTCAAGGCAGGGCAATTTCTACACCAAGGAGAGTGGCTCACTCGGGGCCAAATCCAACAAAAGTTTCCTCACCTGATGGGGGAACTCAATGCAATGGACACCATTTCTTCCTAAGGGGGGAGGATTCATCCAAGTGGATATTGGTGGCCACTCACCTATTCCAACTAGATCCTCTTGTCCATTTTTAGTTCAGTGTGTTCTTATGTACTTGTTTGTAGTTGTGGGTTCTACGCTTTTGGGTCTATATGAATCCCTACACATCTTCTAGGTGGATACTGGTGGCCTCTCACCTAATCCAACTAAATTATTTTGTATGTTTTCATATCATCACATCTTGTTGTACTTCTAGGGATGTTTTGGAGCCCTAAACAATGTTTTTTTTTTGGCCACAATCAAAATATAGATGAAGTCAAATTTTTACGGAGTAATGTGTATTTCTTTGAAAGACCTTTCCAATGGGATACCACGCACCTAAACTGGAGGTCGTATGAAAAATTTAGGACCCTGGGAAGTTGAGGTAGCAGCTTACCCATAGAGGCCCACATGAATTTTGGCATTTCACCTCCTAGGGTTAGGTTTTTGGATGCCCAGGTTTTTGGAATTCATGAGTAATATAAAAAAGGCATATGGAGCCTCATTGTAATCATTCTTCTTAGACATATGCACGTAGTAGCAACATATCTTCTCAAAGATAACTACCACCATTCAAGCAAGTGTTTCAATTCTGCAGTTTTACAATTTCAATCTATTTCATTAATTGAATAGAAGATATTGTTCACTAGATATCTATGTTTTTCTTCGTGTCTCTTTGTTTATTGTATTTAGTCTGTTAATCAGTGCATTCCGTTCCTAAATCTAGATCATTGATAGTGACAATATCAGTGGTAGTGATGATGAGTCTACACTTATATTTCAGGGCGGTAGGATAGGGAAAGGAAAGGGCATCATAGCTTCCTTATGGTTGGTTTCAGAGAACTCAGGGAGTTGGTGCTTCCTTCAGGTTGGTGCTTGTAAATCAGGGGGTCATAACCTCCTTTCGATTGGTTTCAAAGAAATCAGGGAATTGGTGCTTCCTTTAGGTTGGTACCTCCTTCTAGTTGGTGCTAGAGAATTTGGAATTTGATGCTTCCTATAAATTTATTCTTGATATATATAACAAATTATTATGTGTTTTTCTCCCAATTGGGTTTCCACGTAAATTATGGTGTATTGTGTATCTGATGTGATATTGTTGAATGTTACTTATTTTGGTTATATTCTCATGATATATTGAATGAAATCATAAATGATATACTGTTGATAAAGTTGAATATTATATATTGTGATTGGAAGTGGTAAAAAGTGCTCATATTGATTCACCCCCCTCCTCATTATTCCAACACGTTCAAATATCTTGAGAAGATTGGAAACATCACCTATAGATTCGAGTTTTCATTCCACATGCGACACATTCATCCTATCTTCCAAATTATCCAGATGAATTCATTCCAGAGGGACCCAAATGAAACAAGTCAATTTGATCCATCCAAGGCATCGATCATGGTTGCAGATAAACCATGAAGAGAAAAGTTGGGAGAGATATGAGTCCTTGTGGAAATATGAGGACATGATTCATGACTTTGACAGAGGTCGTTATGGATCAAAAGTGGTATATAATTTGTTGGGATGGAAACACGTTTATTGGGGGAGGATGTAAGACCTCCTAGGACACCCACCCAACATGTGTGCTCCTTGGGAAGATTCGGTGATAGAACAAAAAAAGAGCACAAGGAAGAAACAATTAGTTGGGAAAACTAAGATGTTTGGGTGTGGGCAGGATGATCTAGATTATTTTAGCAATGATATAAATGAAGAGATATAATAGAGATATAAAAAATATAATTACACAGAGAAATGGAAAGGAACACAGTAATACACTAAATCTCAATTCTATTAATGATTGTATTAAATACAAAAGAATGTAAAGTGAAAAAGCACACAAGCTAGCTAGAATGGTGGTAGTTATCTTTGAGAAGGGATGTGTAAGCTAAGATCATTTGTAAGAAGCTAGTTACAATGAGGCTCCAAATTCCTTTTTAACATAAAGAATAAATGAGAAAAACCTAAGAATCTAAAAACCTAACCCTAGGAGATGAAGCGCCAAAAGTCATGTGGGCACTAATGGGGTAAGTTGGTACGTCAACTTATCAGGGTCATAACTTTTGCATACTATCTTTGTTTTAGGCACACGATAGCTTGTTAGAAATAAATATATGAGAAATATGCATGTTTTTGTCACATTTTAGTTAAAGAAGACTGTGTGACTGTGGTGGTACCAAAAAACGTTGTCTAGGGCCTCAAAATGGGCTCGAAAGTTTATGACCTGAAATACTAGGAAAAAAATGCCAAAATGGAAATTGGTCTTTGATCCAGTGGAATAGGTGGGTGTCCATTGATATCCACCTAAATCATTCATCCCCCATTAGGAATCAATGTTCTCCATTGTGTCAAGTTCCTGCATCAGATGAGGAAAATTTTGTTGAACCTGACTCTTAGTGAGCCACTTGCCCTGATGAAGAAACTGTGTTGCTTTGATGACCCGATAGAGTTTGATATTCTATTGATGGGTGTACTTTGAATTGGTGTACATGATCTTATAAAATGTCTCTTGTTCGATGTAGGAAGTATTGAGTTTCTAAGGTCCAACTACTCAACCGCATTCGAAGTGTCCAATAGAGGTGGAAAATATGGTTGGAGTAGTTCCACATTAAATACTGGGTGCAATCCAAGGAAATGAGGAATACTTAATGAAAAATCATTCTCATCCACATCTTTGGTGATGGTGTAATTCCCATATCGAAGTTGGTGCAACTTCTAATGGGGTCATGTGAGGCACTCCTTCTACAAATGAAACCATACCTTATCTCCCACCTAAATTTTGTGTGGTACCCAATGTTGATCATTGTGTTGCTTGTACTTGGCATTGGATTTCTGCATAATATCATGAACTTGTTATTGGATATGATGGATGTTCTCAAAAAAAAAAATTTCCCGATTAGCCTATGTATGATCATGAGAGGACACATCCTCTGCATCTGCAATGGGCAGAGCTACGTCAATGGGGGCCAATGGTTGGAACCCTAAGCACACCAGAAAAGGGTTGTGGCCAATAGAGCTATGGAGGGATATTTTGTAGGTATGTTGAACATAAGGAAGGATTTCATTCCATGAGTGTTGATGTTTGGAATTATATATTCGCAGGATATGGACAATCATCATGTTGAGTACCTCTATTTTTCCATCAGTCTGTGGGTGGAAGAAAGTTGATTTGGTCATCTTGTTGTCCATCATCGACCATAGGTTGGACCAAAAAGTGCTCAGGAACCTACTGTCTTGATCAAAGATAATAGTTTGCGGTAGCAAAAAATGAACCCAAACATGTGTGAAAAATAACTTGGCAGTGACCTTGGTTGTGATGATATTATTTTAGAGTGCCAAAGTTTCCATCTTAGAGAATTGATCGATGACCACGAAGGCACAATCATGCCCATGCTTCGTTGAAGGAAAACCAGAAATGTAGTCCATGGAGATGGACTCCCAAGGCCTATATAGAGTAGGTAGAGGACTGTATAACCCATTTTTCTTAATGTAGGTCTTGAAAATAGCGTAAGCGGTGCAAGATCTGATGTACTTGTGAACATCTTATTGAAGCTTCGGCTAATAAAAATTCTTATGCAGTACTACCACTGTATTTTCTACACCAAAATGTCCACTACCCAGCTATAATGAGATTCCTAGATCAACTTTGCATGCTCTCTTGAAGGAACATATAGGTGGCTCATATGGCATAATAATCCATCCTAGAGATAAAACTTGGGAATTGGTTTTCCTTTTCTCAACGTTTGATATAAAGTAGCAAAGGCAGAGTCATTATTGTATAATTGTGCCCATACAAATGTCTCTCATTTCCACAAGATTTAATAACTATGGTTAGTGCTATCACTGGGGGTCGAATGAGGCAATCTATGACATGGTTGGTTCTACCATTCTTGTACTTGATATCCAAGTGGAATTGTTTCATGTACGTGGACCACTTAAATGTGGATGAACGTTTCCTTCCCCATAATTTAATTATTCCATTGTCAACTTGCCTACATAATGGAGTACACATATTTTTCATAGGTGGGGTATCTTTGAACAAAATCAGATGGATTTTTACAATTATAGGATATAGTATTCCCATGTTGAGTGAGGATTGCACCAATAGACTAATCATAAGCATTTTTCTCAATATAAAATGTTCATTACAGGTCTAGAAGAATGAGGATTGGCACTAGGAATAGGTGGGATTTCAAATCATCAAATTATTTCTAATGGGGCATGGACCACACAAAATTGGCCTTGACACCACCCTTGGTCATCTGGATTAAGGACCAAGCGATATGTGATAACCTCAACACAAACCATTGATACAAGTTAGCAAGGCCCAAGAATCTGTAGAGATCGGTCATTGTTTTCAGGGCTAGCCAATCATGGATGAATTGGATCTTGGATGGATCTACATGTACACCCTTCTCATCCATTATGTATCCCAAATATTGTATTCTATACATGTTGAAGGAACACTTCTCCAAATTGTCATATAACTTGTGTTGTCGCAGGTTGTCCAATACTTGTTGAATATGCTCCAAATGTTCCTCCCAATATTTTTTGAAGATGAGGATGTCATCCAAATATACAACCATGAAGGAGTTTGTGAATGGTCATAATATATCATCCATCATCCACATGAATGTGCCCGAGGAATCATTTAAGCCGAAAGGCATGACCAACCACTCAAAGAGGCCTTCTTTGGACTTGAAGGTTGTCTTCCACACATCAGTTTGCTCAATTATCACCTAGTGGTATCCTGACTTAATATCAATATTACTGGAAAACTTGGCTCCATTAAGTTGATTGAGAAGATCATCAATCCTAGTGTAACACCCTTATTTCCCCCAGTTGTAATTAATCATTACTTTTGATTATCATGCCATCACATGTGACCAATGTAAATGTATTATTGTTTAGATTGATAACAAATGACTATGGGGGTGAAGCCTTGAAGTACTAGCCATGATACCATCAGAGGAAAGAGTGATGAAACCTATAGAGAGGGTTCATCATGCCAAGATGACCCAATCCTCTTTGTTGAAATATTTAATCTAGAATAATAAGCCTCATCCTGATCCCAAGGAAAAATCAGTTAATGAGACAACTGACTGGTGGTTGAACTACCAACTACCCCAATGAATGGAAGCATGGAGGGCCTGGCTAAGAAGACAGAAAATTTTCACCCTAAAGTACCACGGAGTATAGTCTTCCTACAAACCCAAAATGACCCGAGTTCCTTTTGGAAGAAGGAATAGGATAGGTCTAGAACCTTCTCGAGGGAGGCATGGAAGATAATACAAAAAGAGAGAGAGAGAGAGAGAAAACATAAGAGAGTTATGGAGGTGCGAAAATTTCCATTCCCAGAAGGGGGCTTGGAAAATACCATGGAACTCGTGGAAGAGTTCTAATTTGGAACATATATGATTCAAAGAGAAGAGGGAACTCCCTGGTGGTATCATGGCTTGGAACAAGGGTGGCCAGATTGCAAGAGTGAATTCCTCTGAGCCTATGGTTGGGTGGAAAGGAAAACACCAACAGTTAGTTTGGTAGCTCTAAATTACAGTAAAGATAAGTATTTCACATATTCTATGTAATATAATTTAAATGTGTGATTGGATGTCTGTGACTATGTTTGATATGCCCATTGCATGATTAATGGTATAATTTGTGACTCTGATGGCCTAGAGGCCTAGGGAAATTTGAAGTAAAGCTTGAATATCATATCTTCTAGATGGGTTTTTTTATACCTATATTTAGAGAAGGAGAATTGTTAGTAATAAGTTTTAAGTGAATTTGGGAGCATAAGAATTTTCCCCCTGTGTTGGTTGGAAGGTCCATCAAGGGACTATCCAGGGACCAAATATGGAAATATAGAGTCGGGACAGACTCTATGGATAACTTCAAACTTGTTAATCCCTTAGAACTATCGTTACCCTGTTACAAGATTTGGATTCTGAAGTGAAAGGCGCTTCCTTCAAACCATTCTTCCAAGTAACTGCATGTTCGATTTCACAAACTTAAGAAAATCTTGTGTAATCTTTAAGAGTGTAGCCCTATGGGGATTTTCAAAACCCCATATGATGAGGACCCTCGAACCCTGCATTATTCTCAATGGGATCTAAGACTTATGAGGTTTGGGACTTCAAAGGTTTGGATCTTCAAGATGTTATAACTTCACAACACTCCAAATCTCATCAAAGGAAACTGGTCGAAATGGTTCACCGGAAACTCATGGTTTCCTATCCATTTCCATGGGATCCTCTTTACCGTTAAACCATGACTAGATCTTCAGTCACTAAGTAACAAAAACCATAGATATAATGATCTTCAGGATCCTTCCTCACCATTGGATATAAGATACAGTCAATTTGGCGTTGACCCACTCTGGGCATGAAAGAGTTTGAAATGGCAGGAATCCCCAAACGTTGAAGTCACAAATTAACGCAAGACATTTATCTAAGGATCCTTCAGGACCTTTCTCGACCGTCAGATTGAGCATGGTGGAAGGATAAGGTAAGTGATATTACTAACCAACAACAAGCATTCATCCCCACTTCATGACCCTTTTCGAAATTAATCCTTTGGGGAGTCGAAGGGTTAGGAATTGTAAGGGGAAAAAATTGTGAAGTCCCGAAATGGAGAAATCTTGCCAACAATCATATCGACGGAAATAATTAGGGAGAAATGTGAATCGTTGATATAAGGATCCCTTGGGGACCTTTCCCAACCACTTGATCAACTAGTGGAAGGATAATGTAAGTACTCTCGCTAAGTCATAATTCAAGAGTTAGGAACTTCAAAACTTCAAGACTTCAGGGCTCTGGGATAGTTGGCATGTTGGTGCATGGGCCAAATGCTGAAGTGTCAAAGATCGAATTATGTGATGAAGTTATAGAACTTCAGAAATCTATGACTCAGAGACCTCGAGATATTTGAGGATGTAGGAGGATGTGTTAAGCATCGAAGTTCCCTTGTTGAAGTGTCCAGTTCCAATTGGACAAGATTGCATACACCATGATACTGTGGTGTTCCTAGATAATTCGATGTGGAATTGTGGGATTGGTCACAAGTTAGGTGTGGTACCCTGTTATCCTCATTTTTGGTTATCAAGATGATGACATGATAATGACATGGTGATAGAAGATCTAGCTCTTCTTTAAGATCATTTTCATGAAGAAAGTTACACTTATCAGCTTCTCAAAATTACACTTTTGAAGATAGTATGCAGGCTGCACATATATTTCCTTGCGGAAGTACTTTGTTTCCACAGGCTGCATTCAGTCTGACTGCGGACCTTCCGCACTGTGTTAAAGGTCGGGGTGCGGAAATGATTCTTAAG
>JZKD02S0532995.1:12567-40755 GCA_000966675.3 Picea glauca
TTAATTAATTAATTAATTAATCAAAAGTTAAAACAATTAATTAATAAATAAACAATCAATTAATATTATTAATACTAATCATTGTTTAATTAAAACCATATTAGGACAATTAATTGTTTAATAAATTTTACTTAATAATCCCTAAGCATGTATTCATCTAGGGTTGTTACATACCATACCAAGTACATCAACCATATACCATATTGCATGCATTAACCATGTACCATATTACGTACATGAACCATGTATCAAACATGTACCATATCATGCATCAACCATATACCATATCACTCATTATATGTCTCAATCATTCCATACACCATGTACCATAATATATCATCAACCAAGTGCCAAGATACCAAGATAACAATATAGTCAAGATGTGATACTAATCAATGTACCATAACATCACTAAGGTGTACCTCAACATGTACCAACATCACAGAGAGATGCACCTCATATATGTAACACCATACACCATGTTTGTACCACAACCATGTACCAACAACACAAATATGTGTCTCTATCATATGCCCAAATCACCGTACCATTCCTCAAGCATGTACCAAATCACTAAGATATATCAAACAAAAAATCATATGCCAAGTATCCAAGATGTGCCTCTATGAATGTATCATACCATCACCAAGGTATACCATGCACAATCATGACATGCCTCAAGCATATACCATAACAACATAAGCATAAGCCTCAAAACTAACACATAATCATGCCTATGATACTATAGTCGACCTGATACATAGTAATACTGGCCTGTAACCTTTCCTCAAACCTTAGAAATCTGGTACTAGCATCTTCCTAGTTTTTTCTTGTCCTTGTTGGACTAAGACCTATTGTCTAGAGGGGGCTCACATGACAATCCTTAGAAAACCCACGGGTATTCCTTGTGGGACACTAGCTATCTGATCTGTGGGGGTCATCCAAACTAGGGTTTTCTCAGAAAAACCCACTCTCCTTTGCAATCCCAAAACTCTTTCACTTCTCACTCTTTCGTGGCCTCAAATTTCTCCATCGCAAACTCACTAATAGGTCACTTACTTACATAGAATATATTCAAGATAATGTTTGTGTATATGTACTTATGAGAGACATCTTGAGTTGTATATATACTTTTTCTAAGTATCCTCTTTCCTTAACTTTAGGGCTTCTTGGAATTTCTTGTTACAATGACTTTACCCTTTTTACTGACTTGCAACCAATTAGGGGCTTCTTAACCCATACTTGGGGCTTACAACTTGATGACCTCATAATTCCTCAACTGTGAGGAACTATATGATGTTCCACCTACCGTTGGAAATGGTATGATGATCAATATCCATATATGAGTGTGTTACATGCATTTACATTGTCCTTCATATCCTTATTCCTTAAACAACTTCGGGCTTCATAAACAAACCTATGGGTTTCTTGTAGACTTTTTCAAATCATCTTCTCGTGAGGGCCATGTTTAGAGCTACACCATAAGGGGACCACTTTGATGACTTCTCCAAATACACCCATCACATCTATTGACATCAATGACAACCACTACTTTTTGACATCAATGAAAACCAATTGTCCAACAATATCAATGACAACTAACTATCCAATAAAACATTGTTTCAAACCTCCACACGAGAGATGGAGCCATCCCTTTTGGTGATGGGAATTGATCTCTACTTATCTTGATCAGTACCAACTCTACTACTTGGAATTACACATCACTCCTGCTAGGATCCACCCACTACTTCATTCTATTTTCTACGTTAGTCAAATGTGTGTAAGCTATATCCAATTAATCCTACCAACTCTTCATGAAACCCAAAAATGATGGATTCAACCCATAATAGCCTTGTGTCAAAAAATGAGGAGTTTTATGTTGTTATATGTTTTTCAACTCGAATGGAATATATCCCATCAATGAATTTCTCTTCAGGTTGTAGCCAAACTGGGTGGCATCGAACAAGTATGTCTAATTCATCTTATCTATCTGTACATGGTGCATCAAGTAATCCTCTAGAAGTCTGTTTATTCATTCGGTCTACCCATATGTTTTTGAATGATAAGATTAAATATTCAACAACTTCATCCCTACAATCTTGAACAATGTTTTCCAAAACTTACTCATGAACCTTGCATCCATTTCCGACAAAATTTTCAAAGAAAGACCCCAATAATTCATTATGTTCTTTAAAAACAACTTCACAACTTCTTCACAATGACCAAAATCACCATGACCAAAATCGATCACTCTCTGTATCCACCATGAACAAAATCATGTTGTATCCCTGCACCATTAAAATATATGTGATGAGGTTCATTGAGACACTCTTCCATGGTCTCTCTGGAATTGGTAAAGGTTGCAACAACCCTGGTCTCATTTGGTTTCCATATTATCCTACTAACATATAAGGAAAGTGAGAACATAGTCCTCCACATCCTCCTTCATCAGCTCCCAAAAGTATCCTCTCTCCAACAAAACCATCATTCTCTGATTTCCTAGGTGGCCAGTCCAAGGAGAGTTATGACATTCCTTCATGAATTCCATCTAGAGGTTGGATGACTTAGGGACATAGATTTAGTCCCCAAAGTACAATAGTCCATCACATAGCCAAAACATTTGTGTTTTTCCCTTCACCTACTTCATGATGTTCTTCATTGTGTGATAATGCTCTAACCCTTCTTTTATATGCTTGTGCAACTCTTCAAAGACATGAATATAATTTCCCCTTGATGTAGGAAACTCATTTTCCTCCTATAGGACATCGAGTTGTGCCTTTCTAATTAATACATCCATGGAAATGTTCATCCTGCCTGACCTACAATCATGGTTATGTCAAACTATGTGAAGAAGTCTTACGACCTTTCCTGCTTTTGTGACAACTTTGGCTAGATCGTGAAATATCTTGTCGCAACATTGTCTTCCTTCATGAAAAAAAAATTCTAGTGTCTCCAAGTTTGCAAACAATGTACCACTATAGTCATCTCCTTCTCATGAATGGGGTATATCTATTTGTGATCTTGGAGTTCTATTCTCTCAAAGGAAACCGGATTTCCCTCTTGCGTTAAGACCTCTCCAATGGTAAAGTTCAATGCATCCATTTGCACTCTAAATGATTCTTCAAAGTATGACAACTTCAACATGGGAGCGGTGAAAATTCTACGTTTTATCTCTTCAAATGCAGACTTTCTCCTCTCCATCCAGTTCCATTCTTTATCCTTTTTCAATAAGTTATTCAGTGGTGAAAAAAATATTTTAGTAGCCTTATATGAACTTAGGATAGTAGTTGGATAGTCCAAGGAAGACTCTCAGATCATGAACTATCTGCAACTCTTCCCACTCTTTGGTTTCCTTGACCTTCACAGGGTCCATGTGAATGCATCCTTGGCCAATATAATTCCCCAAGAATGGTATCTCAATCTTCCCAAAAATACACTTGGACTTCCTCAAGAACATTTGGTTACGTTGTAGTGCCTCAAAGATCTATTCCAAATGATTCTTTTTCTCCTTCATACTTTGTCTATACACTACGATTTCATCCAAATACACCATAATGAACTTGTGTAAAAATGCTTGCAACATGTCATTCATCAATGTGAAATAGGTTACATGAGTGTTGCACAACCCAAAAAGTATCACTAGGAAATCATAGCTCCATACCTTATCACCATGTCTATCTTTGCTTCATCTCCTTCTACAATTCACACTTGATAATATCCATGTCACAAGTCAATCTTTGAAAACACCTTAGCCTTGGACAACTTGTGAAAGAAATTGAAAGTTGAAGGAAATGGCTATCGGTTCTTCATAGTTTGTTTGTTCAATTCTCGATAGTCCAAACATATCCTTAGCTCAAAAGTGTTGTTATTCTTCTGAAATAGAACTAAGGCGCCATATGGGGACCTGTATGGATGAATGAATCCAACATCAATCAATTATGTCACATATCTCTTCAACTCTTCCAACTCAGGCTCAGACAATCGGTAAGGGGTTATTTCCAGTGGCTACAACCTAATCTTTATCTCTATACGATGGTCAACAATTCATCACGGTGGGAGCACTTTCAAAATTATATCTACAAAATAACCCAACAATTTAGTGATCTCTGGTGAAAAAATCATGCCCACTCCATTCTATTGAACCTATCCAATAATTTCTACATAAATATGTGATCCATTATGTCTCGTTTCTCTCTTCATACTCAATGCATACACAAACGACACCTTTCCACTAGACTTCCTTGAATTTGTGCACATAAATAAAGCCTTATGTTCACCAAGTATAACCATCTTATCCATCGATGGAATGCGAACCGAATGCATCCTCCTTAGGAACTCTTTTCCAAGAATAACCTCAAAATCATCCATAGGTATCACCCTGAAGTTAGCCCGACCTTCCCACATATCAAACAAAATGTGAACTGAGGAGGTAACACCTTTTTATTCCTTTTTCTTAATGTTTACTTCCTTCATCATAGCTCCACATGGGGAGAATCCAAGTCCCATCTCCTTCGCTACCTTAATCTTCATAAATTTGTGTGACCCACCTGAGTCAACCAGAGATTGCATTTTTCTTCCGTTGATAATCAGATCCAAAAAAAAAAATTGATGGTATTTCCTTCCAAAATTTCCACCCAAGGAACCAAATGCACCAACCCTTCATATCTTGTTGCAAACTAAGCCTTGCCACTCTTTCTGGGTTAAGTGAAAAATAAAAATAAAATCACAATACAACATACATATGTTGTACTCGTCTTTCATATACTATGTGGGAGAGCCCCTTGGTCCACCACTTGGTTCCAAGGTGCTTCATTGCAAGTCCCTACATATCTTGGTTCACTTCTCAAACCAACATACTTATTCCTTAGGTCGCAATGGTTGTGACACCCTATTTCCCCCAGTTTGTAAATATAACTATAAATGGCCAAAAGACTATGGAAAACTTTATATGTGTGAATATTGATTCGATGGACCTTTGTTTGAAAGGTAAACGAATGTGAAACTAATTATTTACTAAGAAAATAGAAAAGTTTTGCATGACTAATKGAAGGGGGATGTACYTAGAAAGRCCAMAAATCCTATACGAAGAGAGGGTGAAGGGGACYARGAMTGGTTGYGTTAAYCTTGAACAARCCAGTGCTTACTGGATTTAATTGCTCAGGAMYGGAACCGYCCTCTGACCCAGAAATGAATTACAGTCAGGATGGTGGGTGGGAAGACATCCTCAAKAGATAATGAGGGATGGSGTGTGTAAACACTSATCCGTAAGGMTTCCATACTTGAMCACTGACTGGTAATTYRGGCCASATGTGACCCTACTGAAAGAGGMAAAAAGGGAAGGTGTGGTGGGCAGAGGGAAGAACATGCCTGTGAAGAGTGCARAGATGAGAARTGAATCTCATGGWTTCAAGAAACAATGGAGAGTCTATGCATTCTGGAAATAGGAAATGGTAGAGAAGGTTATGATACAAATTSATAAAYGAGGCTAGTCCTCCTTTCTTGGTACCGTGTCAACCATTGYTAGGATCCTGYGGGAAGAGGAGAGTAACCTCTRTCYCTATTRTGGTTGAGTGAGAAKAAAAGGTTGTGTTRCAGAGMATCATGGTCTAGCTCGGGGKTGGCTAGTGGTAAATCCRYTTGGAGTGACTAAGACTAYGTTTGAGTGGAAAYGGGCACCCCTTCTAGTAGTCGCTTCACATTGTCTCATTCTGATAAGTATTTTCTTGGCCTTAATTGTTGAGTTAGAAGGATGAATGATTTATTGGTTTTACACACACACACACACACACACACATATATATATGAACATCTCTGTGTGAAATGGCTATGTTATGCGCATGCTTCCATATCCTTGTGAACTCATACTTCCCACTAATAAACTGTAGCCCAAATTCACTCTGGAGGGCTTCACGGGCGTAAGTCGTAAAATGGTCAAGATAGGAAATATCATGTGGACCTAAAACCATCCATCTAAAGAGAATACTTTTCCCTGATCCCCCTTGTAGTGTGAATTTCTAGACCCAATTCCCTAACCCGTTCGGGGTGAGAACTCAGGAAGAATAGTGATAAGAAAATATCGAAAGGGAAAGATTTTCCTTGTCCAAAGGACAGACGGGTGAGATCCATCCGGAAGGAGCCAAGGGTTGTCATGGTTGTCGGCTATGGGAAAGAGAACGAAAGTTAACCCCTCTAGCCCCTCGGATCCATGAGCTCTAAGTTCATGCATGGGGAGAGAAAAAATCTTGTTCATTGTATCTATGCACGGAGGACCGTAGCCATGAGATCTAGAGGAAAGTACATGAGGTATAACCCTTCGAAAGTGCACAGGGAAGTGGAATTTTGTGAAGTCCCAAAATTTTGAAGTTAATCGGCACCATCCATCATCATAGGACAGGTGGCAGTAGATACAGGAGTTCAAGGATTCTAAATTCAGAATATTTGCAAGGAGTAGAGGAGAATACCCAAGGAGATGGAAGCCACAACAATCCTAGCCATCCATCGTAAAGGTACACGTGGTGAGAGATCAACATTTCGCTTACTCGCAACTCGGAAAGTTAGAGATAGAAATCGTGAGAACTCGTGAAGTCCAAGTTCATGACTTTATTGCAGTTGTCGATCGAAGGGAGCACATGGAACGTTGATTTTCTAAGGAGATATTGAGAATCGGGAGAAGGAAGGTGAGCGACCCTGCAACTTCACGAAACGCGAAGTCCCAATTCGTGAAGAGTTGATCTAAATCGTTGGGTTACGGGAGATTGTGGGCTGTTGATCTAACATCGGGAGTTCAGATTTTGGGATTTTGAGGAAAGTAGATGGACTAATTTCCACTTTCACGATACATGAAGTCCATAAGCGCTTGAGGGTTGGGCCCAGAGTCATAGTGAGGGGCCACATGGATGGAGGTTAAGGAACGAAGCTAGCATTGGGCTAGGATCTTAGTTCGGGAATTAGGAGAGTCAAGTTTGACTCGTATGTGAATACCCGATGCCAGAAGTCACGAAGTACCTTTTTGTTAGGATTGTGGTAACGAGTAGTGGTCACATGGATGGGGATTGGGCCTGGTGCTTGTTCGTGCGCAAGAAAAAAAATGAAAAATTTAGAGGCTTTACAGTATAGAATCTCCTTAAGAAGGGTGGGTGTGTTACAAATTGGTATCAGAGCATGGTTACAACACTTGGTCTGTTTCATCTCATGGATTAGTTGCATAAATATCACATTAAGGGGTTTAAAGGGAGATATCCTACCTTACTCCCTTCTTAAAAAGTCTAGTTAAGCCCTTATTATAGAAAATAATGATCACTTATTGTTGTGTGTGTCTGTATTTAAGATATGTGAATTATGTGATGGTTATGAACTAATATAATGTTAGCTAACAACAAGTGTTTTTCCTGCACTCAAGCAGTCGATCAACCGTGGGAAACTGTAATCATATATAATGGTGACACACCACGAACTGGGGGATGTCTCCCATAATAGAGATGAATATTCTGATGAGAGGAGGATGGTAGAGACCTCTCCATACCTGGCTGATACTGTGAGGAGTCTCATGGCCAAATTAGAGAGCTGCAAGGCCGAAAACAAGAGGTTGATAAAAGAGAAAGAGAAGCAGGCATAAATTAATGCAGTCTTGTTGCATATTTTATCCGACATACAAAGATAACTACAGCATGGACCTGATACCAATCATGTGGACTGGCGATAGACAAAGAGGTGTCAAAGTCCACCTGAGATACGAAAACTTGGCCCTTTAAGTGTTCGCACTGGGAGGAGTACCTTGAGAAAGGTCCAACTTGGAGACAGGGGACAAGCATCAGACAAATCCTCTGGAAAGGAAAATGGTGACTCGGAGGGATATTCTAGTAGTAGAATCAGTTCGCATTCTCAAGGAAAATGGAAGAAATGAAAGCATTCCAAAAGTCATAATCTTGAAGAATTCAAGAAGGCCAAACCACCCTCTTTCGATGGTGAGATTAATAAAGGAGAGGAGGCAAGGGCTTGGTTGCTTGGACTAAAGAGGTATTTCAGAGTCCATGACTTCTCTAGAAACTTAAAGGCCCAAGTAGCCACTTTTAACCTGAATGGAAAGGATTCCATTTTGTGGGAAGACCTTAAGAATGTGAAAGGGATTCATGAAGAGGACCCATCTTGGGAACGGTTTGAGAAATACTTCAGGAATAAGTATCTGTCGGAAAAATATTTCGACGAAAATACTAAATATTTCTATGAACTCAAGCTCAAGAAAGTCACCATAGAGGAATATGTCAGCAAATTAATTGAGTTTTTGAGGTATGAACCCTACAAAAAAGTGGAAAAGGAAAAGGTACATCGATTTATCAGTGGGCTACCTAAGGACTATCAAAACAAAATTGAGTTTGATGAGCCAAAGACCCTAGAAGACACTATCTGAAAGGCAATATATTGTTATGAACATCTTTGGCTTTAGACTGAACCTCACGAAGGATGGAAGCAGAAGAATAGTTCAGGGTTCCATAAAAAGGGGTTTAAGCCCCCAATATTTAAAAACTATAAGAATGATTCAAGGATGAGATTTCCTGCCCAAAGTGTACGCCAACAGAATTTCCCCTCCCAGAGCGGAAATAAACCTTTTGGATCAACCCCAGGAAATATTGATAACCCACAGAAATAACCCTTGAAATGTTGGGGTTGTGGAGAAGAACATCTACTGAGGGAATGTCCCCACAGACATTAGAACATTAGGATAATTTACAATGTCAAATAAGCTATCACTGCCAATGACATGGCCAAGAGTATGCCACAAATTTATGTAGTTGTGGATAATAAACAAGCCGACTACCAAGCTTCAATGGTGGATATGGAAGGTATGATCACCAACCATATAGTATCTATTTTAATTGACCCTGGTTCAAATTTGAGTTATGTATCCCCTCAGGCTATTGATAATTGTAAATTACTACTAAGACATGGTTGGTACGGTTAGCCACTAGCACCAAAAGAAAAATAACAGAGATCATACCATCTGGCCAATTCACTATGGATGGATTTCCCACCCAAGCTAACCTTAACATACTTCCCCTAGGATCGTATGACTTACTGATTGGTATGGATTGGATAGATGCATATAAAACTAAGTTGGATTTTTAACACAAAACCTTAGAATGTGTAAATGAAGAAGGGAGAAAGATAACCCTCCAAGGGATTCATAAGCATGTCTCAGTGATATGAATATCAACCCTTCAAATGAAAAAGTATTGCGGAAAGGGATGTCCTCTATATGCAATATAGGTGTTGGAATCTGTTGAGGATGATAGACCAAGCCTAGAAGACCACCCCATACTAAGAGATTATAGATATGTGTTTCCAGAAGAGGTACCGAGTCTACCTCTGATAAGGGACATTGACTTCTCAATAGAAGTTGCACCTGGAGCGATACTAGTATCTAGGACACCCTATAGGATGAGTACACTCGAGCTAGTTGAACTCAAACTAGAGCTAAAGAAAATAATGGACAAAGGCTACATCTGGCCTAGCGTGTCTCCATGGGGAGCACCATTCCTGTTTGTGAAGAAGAAAGATGGTACATTCAGACTATGCATAGATTATAGACAACTCAATAAGGTAACCATAAAGAACAAATACCCCTTACCTAGAATCAATGAATTGTTTGATCAATTGGGATGTGCTACCATTTTCTCAAAGATTGACTTGAGATCCAGATACCATCAAGTCTGAATCAAGGATGAAGACATCCAAAAAACCATCTTCAGGACAAGATATGGTCACTACAAATTTTTGGTAGTACCAATTGGATTAACCAATGCCCCTGCCAGCTTTATGTGCTTGATGAACAATGTACTCAACAAATTCCTAGACATGTTTGTATTGGTTTTTATTGATGATATCTTAATCTACTCCAAGAATAGAGAGGAACATGAGGAACATCTTAGACTTGTACTTAAAGTGCTAAGAGAACATCATCTCTATGCTAAATTTAGCAAGTGTGACTTTTTCCAAAAGCAAATACATTACCCGGGCCATGTCATATCTGAAGAAGGGGTAGCAGTAGACCCTGACATGATGAGATCCATAATGGAATGGCCTACCTCAAAGGATGTTTCAGACATCAGATCCTTTATGGGTTTAGAAGGATACTATAGGAGGTTTATAAAAGGGTTTTCCAAGATTGGTTTCCCAATCACTTCCCTCCAGAGGAAGCGGGTTAAATTCATTTGGACACCAGAATGTGAAGAAAGGTTTCAGTCACTAAAACACCTTCTCACCCATGCGCCCATGCTAAATATCATCAATCCCGATAAGGACTTCCTTGTGTGTACATATTCCTTTAAGGAAGGACTTGGAGGAGTCCTTATGCAAGAAGGAAGCGTAGTTTTCTATGAATCTCAAAAATTGAATGAACATGAATTCAACTATGTGACCCATGATCTAGAGTTGGCTACCATAGTGCACACTTTGAAAATGTGGAGGCATTACCTCCTGGGTAGGAAATTTGTACTTATGACATACCAATGTGGATTGTGGCACCTGTTTGACCAACCAAAACTCAATGCTAGACAAGCTAGGTTGATGGAACTCCTTAGCGAGTTTGATTTCAAAACCAAACATATCAAAGGAAAGGAAAATAAGGTGGTTGATTCCCTTAGAAGAAGTATGAAAAAAATTCACCTAGAAATGGTGATCACCTATGAGATGAATGTCAGGGAAAGAGTCAGGAATGCACAAGAAACATATGTATTCTTCCAGACCATGACCTCGTACCTGGAGCAAGAATCTGTAGAGATAAAGTATGAAGGATACCGGATGCTATATGGAGGTTTTTTTACTTACCAAAACAAGCTATATATTCCAAGTTGTGATGACTTGAAGAGGTTCATAATGGATGAATGGCACAAGAGACCATACACCGGTCATCTGGGCTATCAAAATATGGTTATGGCCACCCGGAAATAATTTTATTGGCCTGTATTGAAAAAATACATAGATGAGTATTCGGATAAATGTCTAGAGTGCCAGCAAGTTAAAGAAGAACACCCACACCCAACATAATTATTAAAACCTCTACCAATCTCAGAATGGAAATGGGAGACCATCTCCATGGATTTCATCATCGGATTACCAACATCGGCTAGGAATAATGATGCCATCATGGTAGTGGTGGATAAATTGAGCAAGTCCACTCATTTTATTCTTGTCAAATCGACTTTCAAGGCAATAGATATTGCCAAGATATTCATGAAGGAGATATTCATACTATATGGTATGCCTAAGGAGATCGTGTCTAACAAAGACACAATATTTACTTCAAACTTTTGGAAATCCTTGATGGTTGAACTGGAGACCAAATTATTTTTTAGCACAGCTTATCATCCTCAAACCGATGGACAGACAGAAAGAGTGAACCAAATACTAGAATACATGCTAAGGATGCATGTAATGCATCAACCTAAAAAGTGGGAAGATTACCTTCCACTAGTGGAATTTTCCTACAACAATGGCTACCAAGAATCACTAAAGATGAGCCCTTTCGAAGTCCTCTATGGTAGGTCATGCAACACTCCAGTTAGTTGGAGTAACCCTATGAAAAAAATTACGATTGGACCCGACATGTTGAAATAAATGGAACAACAAGTGATTCAAATAAAGAAAAATATGAAAATTGCTCAGAATAGACAAAAAAGTTATGCCGACAAAAAGAGAACCCCCAGACCACGTCTATCTCAGAGTTAGGCCCAGGAAGATTTCACTGAGGATGGGAGCTTGTGAGAAGTTGGCACATTTGTATTGTGGACCTTTTGAAGTTCTATATAGAGTGGGACCTATAGCCTATAGGCTAGCACTTCCTCCCACAGTAAAAGCACATAATGTTTTCCATGTTTCATTGCTAAAGAAATATGTACATGATTCTAATCATATAATTGACTAGTCTATTATCCAAGTGGAACAAGAGGGAGAATTCCTGCCAGAACCTCAATTCATACAAGATATGAAGGAAACCCCACTCAGGAACTGAACCATTGCACAGGTCAAGGTGCAGTGGAAATATTTTGGCCCAAATGAGGCCACACGGGAAATGGAGGATGCCATGAGACAGGCATACCCATTTTTGTTCACTTTTGTACATAAAGGATATGTTAATAGATAGAACATCGAGGATGATGTTCCTTTAAGGGGGAGGAAGTTGTGACATCATGTTTCCCCCAATTTGTAAATATAACTATAAATGGCCAAAATACTATGGAAAACTTTATATGTGTGAATATTGATTTGATAGGCCTTTGTTTGAAAGGTAAATGAATGTGAAGCTAATTATTTACTAAGAAAACAAACAAGTGTTTCATGACTAATGGAAGGGGGTTTTACTTAGAAATACCATGAATGCTATACGAAGAGAGGGTGAAGGGGACTAGGAATGGTTGTGTTAACCTTCACCAAAGCAATGCTTACTGGATTTAATTGCTCGGGACTGGAACCATCCTTAGACACAGAAATGAATTAAAGTCAGGTTGGTGGGTGGGAATACCTCCTCAATAGATAATGAGGGATGGGGTGTGTAAGAGCGCATCCGCAAGGCTTTCAGATTTGACCGTTGACTGGGAATTTGGGCCACACATGACCCTTCTGAAAGAGATGAGAAGGGAAGTTGTGGTGCAGAGGGAAGAAAACGCCTGCGAAGGGTGCATAGACAAGAAGTGAATCTCAGGGATTCAAGGAAGAATAGAGAGTCTATGCGTTCTGGACATAGGAAATGGTAGAGAAGGTTATGATCCAAGATGATAAATGAGGCCAGTCCTCCTTTCTTAGTACCATGTCAACCATTGCCAGGATCCTGCGGGAAGAGGAGACTACCCTTTGTCCCTATTGTGGTTGAGTGAGAATAAAAGGTTGTGTTGTAGAGAATCATGGTCTAGCTCGAGGGTGGCTAGTGTTAAATCCATTTGGAGTCACTAAGACTATGGTTGGGTGGAAACAAGCACCCCTTCCAGTAGTCGCTTCACATTGTCTCATTCTAATAAGTCTTTTCTTGGCCTTAATTGTTGAGTTAGAATGATGAATGATTTCTTGTTTTTACACACACACACACACACACACACGCACGCACACACGCACACACACACACACACATATATACATATATATGTATTCATGTGTGAACATCTCTGTGTGAAATGGCTATGTTATGCACATGCTTATGTCTCCTTGCGAACTCATACTTCCCACCGATAAACTGTATGCCCAGATTCACTCTGGAGGGCTTCCAGGGCGTAAGTTGTAAAATGGTCGAGATAGGAAATATTGTGTGGACCTGAAACCATCCATATGAAGAGAATAATTTTCCCTGATCCCCCTTTCTGTGTGAATTTCTATACCCAAGTCCCTAACCTATTTGGGGTGAGAACTCAGGAAGAATAGTGATAAGATGGATGGACGAGATCCATGAAGAAGGAGCCAAGGGATGTCATGGTCGTCAGCTATGGGAAAGAGCACAAAGGTTAACCCCTCTAGCCCCTCGGATCCACGAGCTTTGAGTTTGCGCACAGGGAGATAACAGATCTCGATCGTCGGAACTATGCATGGAGGACCATATCTGTGAGATCCAGAGGAAAGTACATAATGTCTAACCCTTTTAAAGTGCAAAGGGAAGTGGATTTTGTTGAAGTCCTGAAGTTTCGAAGTTAATTGGAACCTTTCATTGTCAGAGAACAGGTGGCAGCAGATCTGGGATTTCAAGTATTCAAACTTCAGAAGATTTGCAAGGAGTAGAGGTGAATACCTGAGGAGCTGGGAGCCACACCAATCCTAGCCATCCGTCATGAAGGGACATGTTGCGAGAGATCAACATTTCGCTGACTCACAACTCGGGAAGTCAAAGATAGAAATCATGAGAACTCGTGAAGTCCAAGTTCGCAACTTGATCGCAACCATCAATCGAAGGGAGGACATGGACCGTTGATTTTCCAAGGAGATATCGGGAATCGAGAGAAGGAAGGTGAGTGGCCCTGCAACTTCATGAAACTTGAAGTCCCAATTTGCAAAGAGTTGATCTAAGTCATTGGGTTGCGGGAGATTGTGGACCGTTTATATGACATCAGGAGTTCGGATTTTGGGATTCTGAGGAAAGGAGATGGAGTAATTTCCACCTTCGTGATACGTGAAGTCACGAAGCACTTGAGGGTTGGGCCCCGAGTCATAATGAGGGGTCACATTGATGGAGGTTAAGGAATGAAGCTAGCGTTGGGATAGGCTCTTAGTTTGGGAGTCAGGAGAGTTAATGTTGACTCGTATGTTAATAACCGACGCCAGAAGTCATGAAGTGCCTTTTTGTTAGTTTTGTGGTCACAGGTAGTGGTCATGTGGAGGGGAATTTTGCCTAGTTCTTGTTTGTGCACAAGAACAAAAACAAAAAAATTAGAGGCTTTACACTATAGAATCTCCTTAATAAGGGTGGGTTTGTTATAATGGTGCACTTGAATCGACTTGTCTTGAGTCATCTATGGCCTAATTCCATCGTATGAATTCATTCGTCTTTGTCCAAGGAATTACACCACCCTAGGTCTCTCCACTTCTAGACTGTGTGAATCATATCATACTTTGCATTGTGTTTCTACAAAAACCTTCATTTCAAAACTGCTTCGATACCATCTATCACACCCCCAAGAGTCATGCCCAAGTCCAACCTTGCATCTCTTGGACATTTGGCACCATGATGGTTCTCCCTTAACAACTTGGCTCAAACAAGGATACTTCACTTGGACTATGCTTCTTCACCTAGAGCATACCCATATTCTATTCTAGGCTTCAAATGACTCACATCCTTACTCTATGCAACTCATTTGTATACCTAAACATTTTTTAACTTAGTTTAACACTTAATTAATTTTGCATACAACAGAAAACATGCAAAACACAAGAGAGAAATATAGTGTGGGCTACACAAGCGATGCCTAATATCCATCTTTGTTTATTTATATTTCAAAACATAAAGACATATTTACAAATAGGGCGCTATTGTCCTATTTACATAGAAGGGAGTAGTCTCACAACTCTGCATGATATGCCAAAATTGTCTAGACCTGCAGTTGTATCACACAAAGACTCCCCCCTTGTCGTTTCTCCTTTCCTCAGCCTGAGGTGTGCCCCACTAGTGTGCCCAACCTCAAAGCTCCATGTCTCTTGCCTTCACTTTTTCTTCTATGTATTCTCTTTGGTTGTGCACCCTCACTTTTATATAGACTCCAAGATTCACTTGTGCAAAATTTCATGTCTCTTGGGTGTGTCGCACCCCTTCATGAATCATCACACTCGATTGATCATTGTGCCCATCCATGGACCCAATGCACCCAACCAATCCCACATGACCATCAACCAACATGTCTCTTGGACCAATATTCCCCATCCTTGGGCACACACTCCTTGCCTTGGGCTCTTCCTTGTGACGATCATCACGACTCTCCATGGGTGTGACGATGGGGTCATCCAACCTCTCTTGTGCACCCATTCTTCCAAGGGAAGAAGGGTCCACTACTTGGTATGCTCCCAAGTTTCCCTGCCCTTTCCCTTGGGCTCGTACGTCATCATCATGTCCCAAGTTTATCCTTCCCACACCCAAACATCTTTGTTTTCCCAATCGATGGTTTCCTCCTTATGCTCTTTGTCTAATATGTTGTTGAATCTTCTCAAGGAGAGCACACGCTTGATGGGTGTCCCAAGAAGCCTTACCATTACAATAATCAAGATGATGTTTTTGTTTTTTGGAAATTAAGAGTTATGAGGTTTATGTTTCACCAATTTAGTGTTTTAAATAATTATTTAAATTGATTATATAACAAAGAATCATAAATAAATAATTTAATATTTTACTAATTAATTTTTATAATAAATAAGAGAAAGTTCACATATTATAAAGAGATTGTTTATTTCGAATTAAAAAATGATTTAATGTATTCTAAATTTTTACAATTGATTTAAAAAAGTAATATTATTAAAATAATAATTAATTGTTAAAAAGTTCTGTAGTGGAATTAAGAATTGAATAAGAGCTACAACATTTAATAATAAATATTATATATCTTTTTTCATATTAAGCAAATTGAGGATGAAAATATTCTTTTAAATTAAATTTCTTTGCCATATCTATATTAAGTATCAATTTGATAATCCTTAAATGGGGACCCAAAGGGGTTGGATTCAATGGTGGAAAACGAGGAGTTTTTTACTATTGGGAAACGTTCAATTCTAATGAGGGTCGCTTACCTTGGATCCATAGGGACACCTTGAGGCAGTGGTCGAATGTGTGAATGCACCCAGAGATATTATATTAAATGATATTGTAACCCATGCAAACATAAGTGGATCAAAACTCACACCCATGTCCTTCAATTGTTTCTATCAATTCCCACTTGCTCGATTATATTTCAAGGGTTTCGTTTTGTAAGGTGGACAAGGCTCAAAACACACAGTAGTAGGGAGGGGACACCAAAAAAAATCCAACCATGTTAAGGGTTTGTGTTTCCCAGGATGGGTGTGATCCCCAGGTGATTTTGATTTCTTATATGCCCCTGGGTTGTGGGTTTTTAGACCACAGGTTAGTCCCGTAGATCATAGACATGCTAGAAAATTAAAAATATATATATATATAATCGTTGGATGCGGTGTTAATTGATATGATTTAGAGCCTACAATTGATAGGTGCGACCACCACCCAACTCAAAGTAACCTCAATCAGGGTATATTGCATGTGGATAATGGATATAGGTGACGTAGAAGGTCCTGGAAGGAGGGGGGAGATCACCATTCCCATACCCATGATATTTGAAATGAAGAGTCAAAGTTTCCTGGGAATTTGGAGGTACAGGGAAGCATTTCCCATAATTATGCTCCATAGTGTGAAGGTAAATGAGGAAAAACTTAAGGAATATGAGAGTATCATGGCCAAGGAAGGAAATTCCCTAGCTATCATGGACAGGGAAGTCGATTCTCTGGCTATCATGGTCAAATAAGGTATGGGTGATCCGGATTATTTTTAGCACGAAATGAGAGTGGAGATATAATAAAGAAATTTACAGAGATATATTCGATATCCAATAATATAACAGAAACATATCAGAGATGAAACCATAAACACAGAGATACAATAATACAAAATTTTCTATTAATGAGAGAAAATGTACAAAGACTGTAAAAATACAGAGTGAAAGACTCGTTAGAATGGTGGAAGCTTTATCTCCGAGAAGAGATGTGATGGATATTCTCATTCGCAAGAAGATGATTATTAAAATGAGGCTCCAAATTCCTTTTTAAGATAATTAAAATCCAAAACCCTAACCCCAGAAGATGAAAATAAAAAAGGTTTTCGGACCCTGTTGCGGATAATTGATACGTCAACTTCCCAACAACATAACTTTTGCATACGATCTCCGTTTGGGGCGCTCGATACACCATTGGAAAGGTCTAATTGAGAAGAGAGATTTTTGAAGAACAAATTTCAACTAGCCTAGATTAGTTCCTTTGGTAGTCACCTGGGCCCCAAATCCCCAAAAAATGTCGTTTAGGGCGTCAAAACGGCCCCAAAAGTTTGGAACCCGAAAAACTACCAAGATGGAAAAATGTTTTTCAAGCCCATGGAATAGGTGGGTGGCCACCAATATCCACTTGGATCAATGGGTAATATTTAGGAGGAACATGAAGGGGACATTAGGTATCCCAAATAGGATAAGCGACAGAGAAACTGCAGGCATCGTCAACTTAAATCTTTGTTGATAGAAGTCCCTCGTTTTTTTTTAATTCAGTTCAGTATGGGAAGTGTTAACTATGTTTGGATTCAAGAGCTCATAAAAATTGTCTCGGGTTGGGATCTCATCTCCTTAGAGGACAATTGGGTTCACTACAGCTAGTTATTTCGAGTGGAAGGGGGTGAGGGTCTAGTGACGAGGATCTGTGGAAGAAGCTCAATGGAAGGAAGTAATCTGAAGGACAAAGGAAGTGGGTCATGATGCAACTCTCGGATTCCGGAAACTCAAGTTTGTTCTAGTTCATATATGGATAAGGGAGGGAGTATAGGAGACAACGAAAGGGAGGACAAAGGGAAGGGTGTGGCAAAGGAAGCTTTTTCCTTTAGTTCACATGCTTTCACCAGGGCATAAATAAAATCCTAGGAGGTTTAGAATAGATTCATGGAGAATTTCTCTGAGTAAGCCTAGTAGAAGCTCAACTAAGTGGAGGATATGGTGAAGCTCAATAAAAATAAGACCCTAGATGAGTAAATCTGGGAGGAAGTCAGTGGATGGTTAAATGAACCTCTTTACTCACACACTCAAGAGACCAAGTTCTTTATGAAAATGGAACTCTACTGGCATGTTAAATAATGGTGGATCAAACACTGGAGAAATACATGGTTGACCAGATAAATTTTCTACATACCATTGAAATTTTCCAAGGAAAATTCAAACTTATGTGTCACTCGATTTATGGGATTAATTTTAAGATTTCAAAAGTGTCCAATGAATAGGGTTCAAGCAATCCCTCTATCGATGGCCTGGCCTCAACTGGAACTCATGAATTCCTAATTACAATAGATAAAAACTTCCAACCTTCTTAGAACCCGACTATGGATGAAGAGGATGAGGTTCAACTGGGTGGGGATAATATAGAGAGTCATTCATATCCTACAAATTGACTCAAGTCGGTCTTTATGTTTTTTTTTTGTTGCAAGTATTTACTATTATGCTCATAGATTGGATAGAATTTTAGTTCTCTATGTCATAGAATATTGTTTTTCTTTGATAATATGTGGAAAACTATTATTTTCTCTTTGACAAACTGATATCTTCTCTTTGGAAACAATAGGCTAGAATGAAACTTGGTTTCCTTTTATTTGCACTTGTCCCCTAACCTCCTGAAGTATTTACTCCTCACTCCAAATAATAGTACACTTTTAACTTTGTTAATATAGTATTTAGTAAAGTAACAATTTGATAATATTTGTAACACTAATTGATATTCATAACTTATTTATTTGTGTATATTAAAAACATAAAAAAAAAAATCTCTTTCCAATATTTTTATAAAAACACAATATTAAAACTAATCAACTATTTCCTTATCAATTTTATTAAAGATATGAAAAACTGTTCGATAATAATAATGATAATATAAATAACATATAAAAATAATTTTACAAATTTATATAATAATTTGAAGGGTTACAACATTATTTTATTTATTTACCTTTGTTAAATCAACTTAAATATAAATATATATTTGTAAAAATATATATTTTTACAAAATATCAACACTAATCATTTAATTAGAGAATTAGCCTCTTTATTACAACACAATTTTATTATAATATTTAAAGAATAACAGAAATATTATAATCATTTAATTAAAGAATTAACCTCTTTATTACAACAAATATTTTATTATAATATTTAAAGGATAATAGAAATAATATATTTTGTTTTTATCGTTATAGGTTAAAAAAGTATTTGTTATTAAACATGAAGACAAGCATTGCCATTCATTATTATCACTTTGTTATTTTGTACATTAACAAATTATAATACTTAAAGGATAATAGAAACAATATATTTTGAAGAAAAAGACTCCCATTCATTATTCTCACTTTGTTATTTTTTACATTAATAAAATTAATAAAGAATTATTTGATTTTGTTTTTTTATTTTATAAAAATATTAAAGAAAATTTTCCATCACCACTTGAGCTAATCCTAAAAATTATTGTTGAATTTAATTACCGTAATAATTTTAATAATATCAATATTTTATGAACTCTCTTTTAATCTTCCAATAATATATCTAAAAAATTAAATTTGTATTCAACTTTTATTAAAATTAAGAATTATAATAAAAGTCTTTGTCCTTTATGTTAGTAATCTTATTTTTATAAATTAAATATTTAATCATTATAAAATATATATTCCAATTATTATGATCATTAAACCAATAGAATTGTTTTTATAAATAATATAAAATTATAATGATGATAATGGGTAAAAATTATATATAAATATATAATTATGATGCTGATGGTTATTATATAGAGATTATGTTTGGTTTATTGGATATTAATAAAAAAATTAAGAAATTACTTGGTTTGCTTTAAAATTATATTTTTATATTTGAAAATATTGAAGAAAAGTATTCTTAAAGTGCCATAGTTTTCATGATTTAAAAGGTTTATAAGGCTTTTTTTTTGTTTGTTAATTGGTTCGGACCTTCTTGGCATCGGGATTAACCTTTGTCTTGAGAAACCGCGACTCAGGGGCATCTAAGCTGTCAAAATGACCCAGGGATCGCACCCGGCCTGAGCCACACCAACCCTTAACATAGTTGGATTTTTTGTCCCCGCAGGTTTCGAACCGGTGACTTTTCAACATGGAGTGCCTTAACAACACACTCGGTCACCGACTGTCCTACACCTCGGGGACTTAAAAGGTTTATAAGGTTGATATTGCAATTTTTTTTTTTTAAATTGAGATCTACTCTCAACGTACTAGGATAGAGAAAAAAAAAATCATTTTCAACCCTCTTAGTGTCACAAAGACTACAAATACTTTCCACCCATAACCTTTTAGGAATTTTCCAATGTCTTGTTTCACTATGGAGCTTGTGAAAGTTCATTCTTATTTTAGCCATGATCATATTCTTCTTTACACTAGTTAAAATAAAGACATAATATTGATCTTCTATATTAGATTTAATCACCTCCCTGCAATATCTTAATTTTATCTTATCCTCTATTTTTTTATCACACCACAATTTCTCCTTAAATTTAGATGTAGTATTATTTTAAATATTATCGATATTCCATAGAATGACATTTTTCTTGATTCCCCAATGATTTAGCCAAGACTTGACATCTTTATGCCTACCATGCTTAAGTTGTAGGTGGTTTTGATTAGAGTTTGAGGAAATATGAGGAATCTTATGGTCTTCCATGTTTTTTATCTTATCCTTGTACATTAGATACCTAGTCATAGCCATGCTCTCAATGTAGGAAGGATCGCTTCTATGAGGAGGATAGGTGATCCAGAATTGGATCTCGGGACCAAATTGGGTCCAGGAAGGCCTAAAAATAAAAGTTCTCAGAATAGACGTCGTATGCTTCAGATATCGTGATCTGTTCATTTGGACAAACAGGAGAAAAAAGATGATTGTATAGTCTGTATAGTTTGTGCAGTGCCACATGGCAGCTGATTGTACAGGTCCTATAGTCGTACAACTAGCATGGTAGGGTACGTAGCACTGACATGGAAATGATGTGGAAAGAGGCTGACTGGGCAGTGACATGTGGACTAATCAAGGAGTGACACATTTCACCACTATAAGGGTGACATGTGGCACAACCGTACAACATGTGGCAGAGTATAGTTGGAGCAGACATGCGGCAGGATATAGTTGGAGCAGACACGTCGTAGATGTGCAAAGCTGGACCAATGGGTGATTGAAACTTGACATTTGTCAGAGGAATGGTGTGGTGCCATGCGGCACCCCTCTATTGGTTGATGAGTTTTGGCAAAATTTATGGATTTTATGGGATTTGAACCTGTGACCTTTGTCCGAGCTAACGAATTGGTAGGATCAGGCTAGCCAGCCCACCTGCATTTTATTTCTTAACCATATATGTCAAAATATATATTTAATTTTGTCTACAGTTATGGTTGGCGGAGAATATAGCTGGGCTAGGCCCCAAGCCCCCCGCCGATGGACTCTCCACGTGACCCTTACCACGAGACCCTGATATACATATTGCATGAAGTTATGGTAATGAGCCCTAGCTCCTAGCACAATCATGTGACCCAGACATCATATGACTACTCCCCATATTAATAACGTGGTATATCTAGTTAGCGCCTGGTCGATTGGGCTAGCCCACTGACCAAGGCGCTAGACCAGGGGCTAAGACTATGAGCTATATCTGTTAGAGTGCATGGAGCCTAGCCCAAGGGCCATATGGTCGATGCATGTAACTAGGTTGAGAACCTGGCCACATGGTGGGCGCCCATATGCCCAAGAGTGTGGATTTTGGGGGCTGCGCCTAGAATATTTTCATTTAGTGGGTTTTAAACTTTAATATAAAGATTTGTAATGATTTATTCAGCAGAATTGAGAGATTTTGGTCATTTTTGACAGATATTGGGACCTTTTTTAGGCCAGATCTTGGGGAGAAGTTGGGAGATGGTTACCAGATTCAGTTCTATATAAACTAGGGCTTCTTGAAGACAATAAAGGAGGTTCAAAGAAGGTTTATGTTGAATATTTTCCAAGCCAAAGTCATTTTTTATGCAGGGAAGCCATTGAGGAGGAGACCTTTGCGGGCCATTTCTGGGATCTTCATTCATCCAATTTTAGTGTCGTCTATTTTGTTGGGTTCTAGAGACCTGGTAGAAAAAGACCATATCAATTTGTAACCTTTTTGGCACTGCTATGATGTATGTTTAAAGCTTTGAACATAAATAAGAAATCCTCACCCACTAAGACAAAGGCCCGGAGACGTAGGCGATATTTCTGGATTCTGATATCACATTGGTGTTTATGGCTTGCTGATCCTCATGCTTTATTTCAAATTTGTAAATTTATTTATGGATGCCACGTTTTATTTATACTTCTTTCTCTTTCTATCAGTTCATAAATGGTTAATTAACACATGCTTAAAACTCAACCATTGTTGTTTAAAATATATTTTCGGATCAAGTAGTATCAGAGCTAGTTGACGTTTGGATTTGAGTTTGGATGTTAATCAGGGAAAAGATACATCGTGGTGAAGGCGAGATTGTTGAATAAAATCCATTGATTTGATTAATAAAGATAAATTCTCAAAGATATAAGATGGCATCGGAAGAGGGACCTTCTCAGGATGAGAAAGAGTTTCAAAAAACTTTCTTTGCCATGGAGGAGATGATGAAGGTTTTGTATGAGGATTACTTGGAACAAAAGAGATCGAATCTGGGTCAATCTTCAAAAGGTAAAAGTGAAGAAGGAGAGAATCCTCCTCAAATTCCTCCTTCACCTCCATCTTCACCTCCTTCTTCTCCTTCCTCTTCAAGTTCAAGCTCTAAAAGAACTGCAAATAAACATGTCCATAAACATAAGAATGAAATGCCTTTACTAAAAATTGATGTTAAATTCGAATTACCCATGTATGTTGGTGAAGTTAATGCAGAGAGACTTGATAATTGGGTCTTACAAATGGAGGCTTATTACAGTGTACAACAGATCAAGGATGAGGCCACTCAAATCAAGTTGGCATTGGTTACACTTGCAGGCACAACACTCATCTGGTGGAAAACCAAGTTGCAAAATGGAACAGAACAAGTGGGTAATGTATTTCCATCATGGAAAGTTTTTATTTCTGCACTTAAGCAACTTTATCATTTGGGTTATAAATATAAATCTTTAATTGAATGGCAAGATCTTAAACTAAAAAAAGGACAAAAAATGCAAGAATACACAGATGACTTTCATAAAATGGCATTGATGTTAGACATTCCTTTACATACCCAAGAAACCCTTATGAAGTATATAAGAGGTTTACTTGCACATATTTGAAATACTATATTCATGTTTGGACCAACTACTCTTGATGAGGTTTATGTTCAAGCGACATACATTGAGGAAGGGAAAACAATTGTTGGTGTATCAGGGGAATCATCTTCAAGGAAAGAGGACAAAAGAAAGTGGAATGGAAAGAAGGAAAATTCAGTGGTAAGAAAGGAAGAGAATCCCTCTTTAAAGAATTACAAGAAAGAAGGGCATGATGAGGATTGTTGTCCGCAATTGCATCCTAAGAAGAGACCGAAGTGGTTCAAGGAAAGGAAAGGGAGGAAAATAGTTGCAACAACAACATGACCAACAGACTTGTGATCGGATTCAGGTGATGAATCTAAAGTCTCATTGGTTGGTATGATAGGTAAAATTGGTGAAGGAATTGATTATAGAAGTAAATTTTTTCACATAAGGGTCATCATGAGGCATACTAATATCGATACATTGATAGATAGTGGATCTGAATCTAAATTAATTTCAGAGGAATTGGTTAAACCATTGGGATTAAACACATAGAAGCATCATAAGACTTACACACTTAAATGGATAAGCAACAATCATCAATTGCACATAACAAAGCAGTGCACATTAAAATTTTCAATTTCATCTAAGTTTTTGGACGAGGTAACATGTGATGTGTTGCCACTAAGTGAATGTGGAATGGTCTTTGGCATTCCTTACTTGTATGATCATAAAGAACTCTTCTACAGGGGAAAGAATCAATATCACTTATCCAAAGAAGGTCAAGAATATGTTGTTCATGCTCATCATTTAAAGGAAAATAAATCTCTTCAAACTATGGAACAATTAAGAAAGGCGGTTCAAGCAAGAAATACACCTATAATTGTTTCAAATCAAGTAATCGATCTTAAGAAAGAACAAGATATGATTGTAGAGTGGAAGATAAATCACAGTTTGCTTCAGGATAAGCTAATGTTGTGAAAGTATTATAAACATATCATTTCATTTGCAGTCATATTTTTTATTCTATCATTAGTAATGTTGTTAACATGGATGATAGTGGCTTTAGTAAGATGTGATAGGGCACAACTGGCTAAAAATATGCTATCAATTATCATGATTGTTTTATAGTTGATCTTGATGAGATAGGTGCACACGACAGAGTTCAAAGACATGGAACAAGTCAGGTGGCCTATCCCGCACTTGATGATTGGCCAGTAACATTTTTGGGGACCAAAAGATCTTTAGTGGGGAGGTGTGATCCATAATTACATCTCGGGACCAAATTGGGTCCAGAAAGGCCTAAAATTAAAATTTCTCAGAATGGCTTCAAAACAAACTTGTGCATAGGCCTCGACATTACGAACACAATGAAAATTAAATGGGATCAACCAGATGTCGTATTCTCCAGATATCGTGATCTATTCATTTGGACAAACATGCAAAAAAAAATTGATTTTACAGTCTGTATAGTCCATATAGTGCCACATGAAAGCAGACTGTACATTCCATACAGTCTGTACATTTCCATGTGGAAGCTGAATGTACAGTTCGTACAACCGCACAACTGATGTGGTAGGGTACATGGCATTGGCGTGGTAGGGTACGTGGTGTTGATGTGGACATAGGTTGACTAGGAAGTTGATGTGACAGGTGGACCAATCAGGGAGTGGCATGTGTCACCACTGTAAGGGTGACACATGGCATGATCATACAACATGTGGCAGGGTATAGTTGGAACAGACATGTGGCAGATGTGGACAGTTGGACTAATGGGCAATTGACACTTGCCATTTTTTGGACGAATGGTATGGTGCCACATGGCCTAGTCCTGGGCTTCCACGTGGTACCCCTCTATTGGTTGATGAGTTTTGGAAAAATTTATGGAGTTTGGGTCTGAATCTGTGACCTTTTTCTGGGCTAACGACTTGGTAGGGAAGGGCTAGCGAGCCCGCCCACATTTTATTTCTTAACCATATACATCGAAATATATATTTAAGTTTGGGTAGAGTTATGGTTGGTGGAGAATAGGGTTGGGGCTAGGCCCCATCCCCCCCCCCCTAGCCTTACCACAAGAACATGATATACATATTGTGCGTGATTATGGTAATAAGCCCCAACTCCTAGCACAATCATGTGACCCGAACAACATACGACCGCTCCCCATATTTATTAACGTGGGTATATATGGTTAGTGCCTGGTCGATCGGGCTAGCCCATCGACCAAGGCACTAGACCAGGGGCTAATACTGTGAGTTATATCTGTTAGAGCACATGGATCCTAGCCTGAGGTCCATATGGTCGATGCATGTAACTAGGAGACGGGTTTGGAGGGGCCCAACGCACCAGCAGTTGAGTGCCTGGCCACATGGTGGGCGCTCAAATGCCCAGGAGCGTGGATTTTGGGGGTTTCACCCAAAATATTTGCATTTAGTGGGTTTTTAACTTTAATATAAAGATTTGTAATGATTTATTTAGCAGAATTGAGAGATTTTGGTCATTTTGGGGGGATATTGGGCCCTTTTTGAGGCCAGATCTTGGGGAGAAGTTGGGAGATGTTTACCAACTTCAGATCTATATAAACCAGGGCTTTTTGAAGCCAATAAAGGAGGTTTAGAGCAGGTTTATGCTAAATATTTTCCAAGACAAAGTCATTTTTTATGCAAGGAAGCCATTGAGAAGGAGACCTTTACGAGCCATTTCTGGGAGCTTTGTTCATCTGATTTCAGTGTCGTCTATTTTGTTGGGTTCTAGAGATCTGGTAGAACAAGAAAATATTAGTTTGTAACCTTTTTGGCACTATTGTGATGTACTTTTAAATCTTCTAACAAAAATAAGAAAGCCTCACCTACTGAGACAATGGCCCAGAGATGTAGGTGATATTGTCGAACTCTGTTATCACATTGGTGTCTATGGTTTGTTGATCCTCATGCTTTATTTCAGATATATAAACTGATTTATGGCTATCATGTTTTCTTTATAATTCTTCATCTCTCTTTCAGTTCCTAAACGGTTAATTAACACATCCTTAAAACTCAACCATTGTCGTTTAAAAGATCTTTTCGGATCAATAGAGCAAGGTGTATTGCATTTAATTTTAATATGACAAGTTGTAAAATAATTCTAGATTTGATTGGCCTTTCCCCACAATTATCTGGAGATGTTTCATCCATAAACCTCACAACCATATATGATAAAATGATTCACAAGATTCTCATAAAGGAGTTTATTTTAATCCCATATCCAAAGGTGTGCTAATTTGCAATTGTTCTCAATGCCAAAATAAGATTTCCACCCTCCATTTATCCTTTTATCAATGTTATAGTTCTAGTTAAGCTTGTGATATAGATTGATTCCATTATATTTTTATGAGGTCACTTCCTCCAATTTGTTGTTTTCATATATGAATTTATTGTAAGTGATCCTTTTGAATTTGATTATCATAATCGTTTTTTGTTAGTCGTAACAGTCATACCCATACTAGAGTAGAAATCCTTGATAATTATTAGTTTCCTATTGATATGATAGGGACACCTCACCATAAGAAGAATATCATCAGCATAAAGAAGAAGGATGTTGACTATTTCAGCTAAGGTCATGTCAACACACCCTACTTCTTCCAAAAAACCCCTCTAACTTGTTGTTTTATATGCAAAAAAGGGTAGGGGACAAGGGTGAAACTAAATTAACTCCAGTATTACAATATATATATATTCCAACTAGCCTTTAGTGTTTATAAACTAAGTAATAACATTCTCATGCAACCTTATCACCACAACCTTCAACTCAAAAGGAACTTTTAAGTCTTATAACCTATTCCAAAGTTTACTTTTAGGCACTATGTCAAACACTTTTCTAAAGACAACAAAGCAACATGGGAGATTGGTTTTTTTACTAAAACACTTCTTCACAATGATGCTAAGTGTAATAAGGTGGTCCATAGTTGGATTATAAATTATAAATCTAGCATGACATTTATCCCTTTTTCTTTTCCTTTCTATCCATATGTTGATCTTGTTTTCCAAAATAATTCTATATAGCTTGAATAAAAGAGGGCTAATCATAATCGTCCTATAATTAGAGGTTTCTTTTTTGTTCCTACTTTTAAAAATATGAAAAATGAGGCTTTAAGTTCATGATTTAGGGAAAACCTACTTGATTGCTAGAAAAACAATCTCGTGAATGTGAGGGATGAGGGCATACCCTCCAATTGTTAGTATTTCATCTTGGTAGCCTTTGATGTTGTAATACCCCAAGGTCAAGCCTCATTTGTAATTATGAATGTAATGATGTTTTGTAGGCTAGTGATCCAAGTAATTATAAGTTGGTAGATTTATGTGTTTATTAGGCCGAAGAGCCTAGATGCTAAGGCCAATGGGCCTAATTTTGTATATGTAATTATGCATATTATTAATAAAAATACATCATTGCATGTAGACCGACCACAAAGAAAGAGTTATGGGGGAATAAGATCCACTGGGTAGGGAAAGGGATGGGGATATGAGTCTAGGAAATAAGGGCTAAGCTTAGGAGCTAATAGAATAATATATTATTATTCTAAAAAGATGTAAGGAGGATATTAATTTATCCTAAGTTCCTTTAGGGAGAGGAACAAGTTCCAAGTGGGGGGAACGTGCTCCTGGAGGGAGCCAAGAGTCATCCAAAA
>JZKD02S0532995.1:40803-74532 GCA_000966675.3 Picea glauca
TCTCACCATTCTCATTGTGAGGACGTTCTCACCATGCTGGCCATCCTCACAATTATTACAATTCTGACGATACTCACCATTCTCTCTTGGTTGGCGATGGTTTTTCCCCATTCACACATACACTAAGAAAGCACACACTTAGTCATTTTGTCCTCCATTGTTGAATTCCTCAACCACCTGAACCTCTGTTACAAGATGAATTTGATATCCTCGTTGTAACTACACCTGTGGGTTGTTCTTTCAGTATCATTTCCACACATCCAATTTATGTTTCTTCCATAACCATGTGTTGAGGAGTGAGAGTGAAGAAGCAAGTTGTTAGGCTTGTGAACAACTCTCTCTAGGTGAGAGAGAGTGTTTTGAGGAAGTGAGCATTCCTGGAGGAAGTCCAATAGCAGCTACAAAAATCTGATAATTCCTTATCCATCTTGTTGTTGAAGCCCTAGAAAGGGAGGTGTAACAGTCGATGGACTATGTGACAGTGAAGGTGTACACTCCTGGGGTGGAACATGCATGTGGGGAATGATATTCTGTGAGCTATGGGAATAAGTGGCTCCTTGGAGGAAATCCTTCCTGGTGTACTGTGCAACTTCCTATTGTCCCTGCCTAGCCTAGGAATCCCTTGCCAGTGGAGTTTAGTCCCCACTTGGGGGTGACCCACTACTGATATTGATGAGTAGTGTGGTCTAAGGCTGGGAGGTTCGTGGAAGTTCTACACGCAGTTGGTGTAATTCAATTAAGATATAAGTATCATTTCCAAGTTTGTTACATGTTGTGTATTTATATATGTTGTTATATTTATGGGTTTTGTCTGTGATTACTACATGTATACTTTTACTATTATTTATGCATTATTCTTTGTGTTAGAAGAACGCAAATCATCTGTTAATTTGTGTGTGTTATTGTCACTTCTGCATTAATCTATGTATGAACAAAATGTTTATTTCTGGTTTAAAATTGCATTATATATATATATATATATATATTATGTATATTCGAGCATGATAGTTTTCTAGAGTAGCATGGCTCGACCTGGGTGGCCAGGGATGTCACAAATTGGTATCAGGGCCATGGTTTCAACACTGAATACTGGATGACCCAGGAAGGTGGAAGTTGAAGAAAAGGTTTCAGAAAGGAATTGTTGTCGAAATGGAAAAAATTGAAGTTCAGAGCCCATTTTTCGACATTGAGCCTGGATGGGCCATGGTAGTGGTTAATGAAACAAATATTTCATAGGTTGAGCACAGAGTGAACTTGTTGAAAATTCCCAAGGCTCAAGAGGTTGAGCGCAGAGTGTGCCAAGAGGAACATAAAAATTATTCTAAGGAAGATGCATAAGGGACGAGTCCCTTAGATACTGAGAAAGTTCAAAAAGCTCAGGAGAGGTAGAACGAAGCTGCGCGCAGAGCGCAAGGAATGTGCTAGGGCCAAGGTCAAGTTTTATTGATGAAATCTCGGGAGCAATAGCATTTTCGGAACGCAAACGAGACCCAAATTCATTGGGCTCACAGAGAAATCAAAGGTCGAGGCCTTTGAAACATGGGAAATATTCCAACTCTAGAAGGAAGCCAAATCTCAGGAGGAGGAGCGACAACTGCTGATTGGATTGAGCAAAGGGAGGATTTGGACCGTTGAAATCTCACGTCCAGATACCTAGAAGAGTGCACAAGAGAAGATCATAACTGGACGGTAGGATCTAAGTGCATGGAACAATAACCATTGGATCCATAGGAACATACATGAGATTTAAACATTTGAATTTGCATAGAAGGGTGGACATCACGAAATGACAAGTCCCGAAATCATCAGGACTGTCCATTGTCCTGAAATCACCAAGACCATCCATCGTCAGAGGACAGGTGGCCACAGATCATCGTTTCTATGAATCATGACTCGAAGGATTAAAAGGTCGATTTGGGAGAACTCACGAAACATGAAATCATGATTTGATCTGAGCTTTTAGATCCAGAGGAGTGTGAACCTTCGGATTCGGGGCACTCTGAAATATTGACATTTCAGGAGTCGGGAATGTGAAGGAGGTCGTGACTTGGAGGTCGCAAGTTGTAAAATACTGACATCATCAGAACCATCCATTAGAAGGGACGCATGGAAAGAGATCAACATTCCGATGACTCGCAGGAGGGAAAAGTCAAAGGAGGAAATAGTGAGAATTCGTGAAACGCGAATTCATGATTAGATCACAACCATTGATCAAGGAGAGATCTGGACCATCGATTGTCTAGGAAGAATTTTGTCCTTTCAAGGATCAGGAGAATAGAGGTGAAAATTCTTTCTACCTCACAATACATGAAACCCAAACGTGATATGAGTCGTCAGATCATGGAAGAATTAGGATCGTCAAATCGGGCGCTAAAAAAATTTGGCTTTTCAAGAGTCCGTAGAATAGAGGTGGATCGCATCGGGAATGACCATGGTCATGGAGGTGAGGCTCGTGCTTGGTGCTTAGTCACCCATGTAGAGTTTCATAAGGATATGTGGATCAGATAGCAAGATTCCATTAGACAATTAAAGAGTTTCTTCAACTCGATAGAGAGAAGAATGATCCTTGATAGGGAGGTCAGTGGGCCTTGCTGAGGCAGAGGTAGGGGGTATGCATCAAGTTGTATCAAAGCATATTTTTCATCTGTATATTTCAGGTGAAAGGGAAGAAGAAAGGCAGAGTGTTGATTCTCTGCGCATGATTGTTGCAAGGCATACAACAAATGCTAGACAACCAGGTGGGCTAAACCCGAAGGAACAATTGTGTTCTTAAAGGAAGAGAGATGGCTACTGAAGGCCATGAGCGTGGTCGAAGAGAAGGCCAAAATCAGAAATGAAATCCATAGATTGATCTAGAGTTCATTGAGATAAGATCACAGATGGAGAATCTTTCATTTAAAATGCAGCAGGATACAAAGGTTCATTGGGTATATGAGTGGCCCATGAAGAAGAAGGTGAAGTTTCCAGTTAAGAGATTGTTGGCCAAAGGATAATGAAAAGTATTAAAAAGGTGGCTAAGGTATGTTGAAAACCTCAGTGACATAGAAGAGGGAATGGTTTACATATGTGAACCAGAAGTTGGAAGACACCTCAATGATGAGGAGGAGGTGAGATCAGATAAATGTCTCATAAACTATCAGGAGAGAAAATATGGACTTTCACATTTCCAGCTGGGCAATGAAATGATATCATTGGAGAATATCATAAATTGTCAAGAGGACAGCAGTGGAAATTCATATTTCTAGGTGGGAAATGATATGAGATTAGCAAAGGATTTCATAAACTGCCAGGTGGGAAGAAATGGACTTTCAAGTTGTCAGGTGGGCAATGGAAAGGGATCAGTGGGAGGTATTGTATAATGCCAGAGGATCAGTGTTGAAAGTTCAAATTGCCAGGTGGGAAATGAGATGGTATCGATCGATCTCATAGACTGCCAGGTGTGTAGGAGAGAATTCCCAAATTTCCATGTGGGTAGGGGGAAAGAAATGAGACTATCTAAAAGTCTCAGGAGCTCAGAAGTGAGTTCAAGTCAACAAGGAGTGCTAATATATTCATGTGGATTTGCAGACCATGTGAATGAAGATGATGATAAGTTGAATAATTCCATCACAAAGGAGGAGGATCAGAGGAGCATTCTGATCATTTGAGGAATTTGGATATTCCTACCACATAGTCCAGATGAGGCCAGAGCATGTGTTGCAGATGCAATAGTATAAGAAAGAAAACCAGTAGAGATTGTCAGAGAGGAAGATAAGGAGAAAATATTGATGTCTGCCCCAATAGAAAAAGAGGATAATTCATACGAATTGCTCACTCAATGGGAGAAGGAGTTGGAGATGTTGGAGGATTGGTTGAACAATCCATAACTAGAAAATGGTTGCCAAAAGATAGTCATGAAGATTGTGGGAGAGGAGCATTCAATGGACTTGCTCAAAAATTTCAGCCCAGAAGATGAAATAGAGATGACTGTAGCATTGGGCCTGCAGCAAAGGAGGAAGCAAATAACATGAATTTTGTTGATATGTATGAGGAATTGGAATCCCTAGAGAGAAGGGAAATGGTGCAAGGATTCCACATCCAACAGGCTAAGTTGGAGACAAATGGAGGAGCATACCAGCCCCAGGAGCAGCTGGATAGAGTGATAGAGGAGATGAGGAAGCTGATGTTGAGTTTAGTAGAGGTAGTCAAAAAAGAGGAGATAAACAGAGGAGAGCCTGCCATAGCAGCCAGGAAGAATAAGAAGAAGATGTAGAAGCAACAACAACAATAGCTAAGAAGAGGAGCAAGAGGAAAAATCCAAGGGAAAGTTTGGGATCCAGGAGGATTTCAACATTGGAGAAGAGGATCTCATGAGAATGAGCTCATGTTTTTCCTAGTAGGGGAATATGATGTAGGAACATCACTCCACCTCAGCACATGCGCCAACACACAGACGTGCAATGGAGAAAGGGAGAGGCGTCAACCCTCCCATATTTTTAAATTTGAAATAATCCTATATGAATTCTTCATGTTGTAAGGTTGATAGATTCCAGGCCATTCCTTTGCACAGGTAGTGGATAGAGTTTCCTTAAATGGTTGCCTGTAGTAGGCCTAGATCATAGTCAGGTATGGAAATTCATTTATGAAATGTAGCCATAGAAATAGGGTGTCATAACTGAGACAGTGATGGAACTAAGGTGGTGAAGAGGATAAGTTCGTAGATCCCTTGTTTTTTAATGAGGAGATGGGAGAGAGATATCAGGTAAGGGGAAGAGAGGCCTTAGGAGGTCTTATAAGTTTGGAGAGAGAGCTTGAGGGAACTGGGACTTTGTTACAGTCCATTTTTTATGTAAACATATGTATAGACACACAGAGATAATATAAAAGCATTTTTTCCTGCATATAATGTGTTTCTGTATTTCATGAATGGATGTTGTAGATTCATGTTAGATTTCATCTGCATGGATAGATATAATTCTCTATCTATGAGTTTGCTGGAATCACTTATGGGTTCTTTAGGTGGTGCAAGGAGTGCACAACAGAGCGTTGAAGACTCTGTGAGCCAACGCAAGGAGTGTGTAACTGAACTCTTACGATTCAGAGAAGAACGTGTTAGGAGGGCACACCAGAATAATTCGAAGACTCAAGAGGATACTCAGAGTTACTGAATACTCTTGAGGGAATATTGTGAAGAGGAAGGCACGGAGAGATAGAACTGATGAAGGTTCTATAGAGCTCTTCCAAGTGGGCATTGAGGGAGTGAAAATAGTGCACCAAGGAACTTTGTTTCGATTTCAGAGAGGAGAGAAGTGTCCAAGAGAAGAAACTCACAGAGTTGTTGAATATTCTGTCGGATCAATAAGGAGTTCTTGAGAGTAAGTTTCTAAGAGGGCACTTATATCCCTTCGAGGAGCAAAAGGGACAGAGACCTTTGAGGTCCAGGCAATTGAAGCTCAAGGAGGAAAGCAGAGTTGTTGAATACTCAGGAGGAATACTTGTGCAAGGAGTGCAGCAGGCCAACACTCATACGAAGTGTTGAAATATAGCCAACTGAAGGCCAGTCAAAGTAGAAGAAATGCACGCAAAGTGAACTTGTTTCAAGTTCCCAAGGCTCAGGTAGTTGAGCGCAGAGTGTGCCAGGAGGAACACCAAAATTCTTCTATGGAAGACATATAAGGGCTGAGTCCCTTAGAGATTGAGCAAGGTCAACAAGCTCAGGAGAGGTAGCATGAAGCTATGTGAAAAGCACAAGGAATGTGCTAGGGCCAAGGTAAATTTTTATTGATGAAATATCAGAAGGGATAGAGTTTTCAGAATGCAGAAGAGACTCAAAGTCATCGGGCTCACAGAGAAATCAAAGGTAGAGGCCTTTGAAATTTGGGAAATATTCCAAGTCTAGAAGGAAGCCAAATCTCAGGAGGAGGAGCGACATCCACCGATTGGATGAAGTAGAGGGAGGATTTGGACCGTTGAAATTTCACGTCTAGACACCCAAAAGAGTGCACAGAAGAAGATTAGATATGTACCATAGGATCTGAGCGTGTGGACCAACAACCGTTAGATCCAGAGGAATGTACATGAGGTTTAACCCTTTGAAGTTGCACAGGAGGATGGACACCGCGAAATGACAAGTCCCAAAATGATCAGGATCGTCCATCATCCTAAAATCACCATGATCATCCATCGTCAGATGAAAGGTGGAAACATATCAACGTTTCGTTGACTCATGACTCGAAGGAGTAAAATTTCGAGTCGTGAGAACTTGTGAAATGAAAAATCGCAATTTGATTTGGTCCGTTAGATCTAGAGGAGTGTGAACAGTCGGATTTGGGGTGATCTGAAATATCAACATTTTGGGAGTCAAGAATGTGAAGGAGGTCGTGACTTGGAGGTCACAAATTGTGAAATCCCAAAATCATTAGAAGCATCCATTGGAAGGGACGTGTGGCGAGAGATCAACATTTCTCTAACTCACAGGAGGGAAAAGTCAAAGGAGGAAATCGTGAGAATTTGCGAAACACAAATTCGAAATTAGATCACAACCATTGATCAAGGAGAGATATGGAACGTCGATTGTCCAGGAAGAATTTAAGCATTTTGAGGATCGGGACAATGGAGGTGAAAAGTCTTTCAACCTCACGATACGCAAAATATTGATACACGAAACCTCGATGTAATCCAAGCCATCAGATCGTGGAAGAATCAGGACCATCAAATTGGGAGCTCTAAAATATCGATATTTCGGGAGTTGGGAGAATAGAGGTGGATCGCATCAGGAATTCCTGATACATGAAATCGCGACATGCCTTTTGCATGGGCGTGCAGTCACATCCCATGGTCATGTGGAGGTGAGGCATGTGCTTGGTTCTTAGTTTCACAGGCGGAGTTTCATAAGGACCTGTGGATCAGATAACAGGATTCCACCGGGGAATCGAAGAGCTTCTTCAGCGGACCCTACTAAGGTAGAGATAGGGGGTCTGCATCATAGCTTCCAACATGACAAGTGTAAATTTGGGGACATGAATACATATATTTTGGACTTAGTTCATTTTCCATCATCCATTCATCCATATAGCCATTCGATGAGCATTCACACACTCATTTAACTATCCTTCATACCTTACTATCACTGTACCTAAACCTGTATCCATAGCCATACATGTTTGTGTAACTGGTTAGCTTGGGACATGGACTGAAGAAGAGGTTTGTCAGGCCCTAGGATAGGGTTGTCAGGCCCATGGGATATTGAAGAGGTGGTTTGTCAGGCCCGTGGGATATTGAAGAGGCGTGTTGTCAGGCCTGTGAGCAATTTCTCTCTGGGTGAGAAAATTGTTGGGAATTGATTTCCTGAAGGTGCTAAACTATAGCTATAATGCTCTGAGACTTCTTGTCCAGCCTGTTGTTGAATCCCGGAAAGGAAGTGGGGTAGCCGAAGGATTGTTGATCAAAGAAGGGGCACACTTCCTGGGTTGGGACAAACATGTGGGGAATGAGGGATTGTAGGTTGTTAGTTTGAGTTGGCACCTGTGACGAAGTCTTTCATGTTGTCTGTGAACCATTAGCCTAGTTAGGAGTCCCTTTACCCGAGTGAATTTTAGTCCCAGCTCAGGGGTGACCCACTACTGAGAGTGATAAGCAATGTGGTCTAAGGCTGGGAGGTTCATGGAAGTTCTCCACGCAGTTGGTGATATTCTTACCAAGATAAGTGTCAATTGTGTGATAATTTTACATATTGCATTGTTATTTACGTGTTTATTTCTATGGGTTTATCCTATGTGTGGTTATAACTGTCTTTATATTTATGGGTATTTCTTGTATATGATGCATGTATATGTTTATTGTTATTTCGGTATGAATCTGTGTATTTACAGTATGTATTTGTTTGTTTATGTTTTACATATAAATTTATGCAAGAGTTCTCTGTGTATATGTTGTAATTGCATACAGTTTGAAAATTTTATGTGGCATATCTCAGTTGGATACTGGGTATGTTACAGCATGGTATTAGAGAATAAAAGTGTTCTCTGGAGTAGCATGCCTCGACATGGGTGGCAAGGGATGTTACATTCAACATCTATTTCAACCACATAATCATCATCATACTGATCATACTTGGGTAGATTATCTAGGTAAGAGATGTCATCAAACATGCACATCATATCAGTTGGTTGTTCCTCTAAAATTTGAGTTTGAGTATCATCTTTGACCAGATTGTGAATTGAATACATAAAGCAATCATTTTATAGTTTATGATACCAAGGGTGAGATGCAAAATTCCTAGGAACAATGACCCTTTCTTTCTTTGCAACTGACGGAACATGGTGTCTTTGAGCAACAATTTTTCCTCTTATGATAATCCTGTGCAACATTTATTCCATTGTACTTGCCAGAATGTCTAGCTTCACCTCTAAGGATGTCAGATGCTCCTTTTATTTGTTATTTCTGTCTTCTGCCCCCAACTTTGACCTTTTGATCAACAAATGGGCTTCCACACTTATTGCACTATCTTTCATTTCTTTGAGTGTTGTGGTGTTTCTTTCCCTCAACTAAAATTCCAATTTTGGAACAAACACATCTGGATAGTGTAAGAGAGATCAATCATGAGGAGGTTTTATATCAACAGACATTGAATGGTAGACTTGATTAAATCTGACTGAAAATTGATGCACAATTTCTCCTGGCTATCTATTCAAGTGATTATATTTTCCAAAATGAGGAAGGGATTCCTCTTGATCACCCATTGATCCAAGGAAACTTTCACAAACTGATTGAGATCACTGATGCTTGCGGCTAGCAGATCTTTATACCATTTCTTAGCTCTACTTTGCAAATAAAAAAGCAAAAATCCTAATACTAACATCATTTTTTTCCATCTCAAAAAGGTCAAGATAATTTTCAAAACCTTGAATGTGTTTCTCGGCAGTGATGTAGCCATATTCTCCATCAAATCTGAGGAGATATTTGAAGTAATTGGAAAGAAAATCATGGATTATAGGAGGTAATACAAGAGGCTTGTATATTTAGGATTTTTACAAGTGTAGGAGTATGTACAGGGATTGCAACACTAGGCTTATCCTCTTGAGGCTCATTAGGTTGAACATGCTCTTCATAAATTTTGGTAGTATTATCTAGATCAGGATCATGAGAAGGAAAGAATTAATTAAAAATAAAACCTATCATATCTTAGATAAAATTCTAGCTTAAATACCTAATCTTTTCAGATGGTTTGGTCATGTTTCAGGTTCTTCCTCCATTGGAGTCTTTGAATTGTAACTGATATGGATTTGATTGGAGTTGCTAGGTAGATGATTCAGCCTTCTTGTGTCTGGTCACTTTCCACCATCAGTGATAATATCTAGAACTTGATATGATTTTCTGAGGAAGGTTCCCCAGTATGGTCGCCACTATGTTAGCACTATATAATTTATCAGGCTGAAGAAGAAATGGGTAGAGGTAACTACAAAACCACTTTGGAGTCAAGGATTTATCCCTCCAAGACTTAGAGAGGGATATCTTTGTATGATTTAGCTTTGTTTGCTGGGAATTTTAGGCTAGTTATGATAGTACATGGTTTTTTTTTTTAAATGGTTTGGTTGGATCAAAGAAAATAGGCCATTGGGTAATGGAGTCACAAGTTGGGGTTCACTCAAAGGCGGGTTATATAGACAACCCTACAGGGAAAGGTAGGCACTCTTGTTGTATTATTTGAGGTTGATTTTGGATTTGAAGGAGAAGATGAGAGGCCCATGTAATAACAAGGCAATCAAGAATCCTAGAATTAACCATTGAGAAGAAAACATTGATAATTATGCCAAAGGTAGAAACAGAGTGTGTGTCTCAAAATATTTTGTTCTTTAAACCTCTTAGCATAATTAAGAAAATGAATAACTTAAGAAATACAATGGAAACAAATTCGAGTCAATAAAATCACTTTACCACCAATATTGACACATGAATCTTGTAACTGTTGTGACTGTATTACTGGATTGATGAACACAAGAGGCTCTATGAGCTTCTTTACAATATGGATCATATTCTACGAACATGTCTCAACTGACCAACCCTTTTACATTTTAATTATAATAATATATGGAACAATTATGCTCTAGGATCAGGAGGTTGAATTCCACAACCTGTCCAAAAATAGAAACAAATCCCTCAAAGTTATGAGTTGTCTGCCATGAAAAAAGGGTCAGACTGTTGAAATAGGTGTCAAATCAAATGCTTGTATATCCAAAAATATGAAAGTTGTGAAAAAAATGAAAAATTTTATTGTACATTATCCCGTATTGAGTAAATACCTCTCTCATTTTTTCCAAATTCATCTCCATATTTCCAAAACAACTACCGAAAAAACATGACAAAATAAAAAACAAATGGAATCCTAAAAAATAGTTCTCAAAGATGGATTCGATTATCCAAATTCCTAATACCCGTGAAAACACAGAGAGAGGTTATTTTTCTTCATATTGTTATGGATAAAACCCTCTCTCATTTTTTCAAAATTCCTTCTGGTTTTCCTGGAAATGCTCTCGGAAGACAGGTGGTCAAACTGGCGAAAAGCGGTTTTTTATTTGGGAGAAAGTGGTTTTGGAGGGGGAAGGTGGTATTCCACACCCCCCTAGGGTGGTAAGTGGTATTAGGGGGAGGGGTTCCAATAATATGTGAAGATTACAAGTCTCCAAGTGTAAACCATGTTTCCCGGACCCCCCCCCCCCATTAAAGTTAGGATGAACGGGGGGGGTCCGGAAAAGATTAAGGGCGTTGTTTAATTTTTTGGGATGTGTAAGGTACGGGAGGGGAATAGTTTATTTTGTTTTTATTTTTAATGTTTTGTTTATTTTTGTTTTTTTTTTATTTTTATTTTTTATTATTATTTGTTTTTGTTTTTTACATGTTTTCATTTTAATTTTTATTTGTTTTAATTTTTATTTTGTTTTACGTTTTATTTTTAATGTTTCGTTTTTTATTGTTTTTATTTGTTTTCTTTGTTTTATATGTATTTTGTTTAATGTTTTTATTTTTGTTAATTTTATTTTATTTTTATTTTATAATTTTTATTGCATTATTATAATTTGTTTTTGAAATGTTTTTTTAATTATTAAAATTTTTATAATGTTTTTGTTTATTTATTATTTATTAATTATTAGCCTAACCCAATTACTAACCTAATTACTAATTATTAACACTATTTAATTATTTATTATTAATTATCCTATTAAACTAATATACTACTAACCTACAAACCTACTAATTAATCTTTATTATTAATTATCCTAGGTTATCTAATGACTTATTAAACTAGTTATTTTTGTTAATTTAACCCTAGTTACCTAACATAATTTCATGTAGGGATGAAATTAGTGGGGGTAATGATGAAGTGGATGGTGTAATGGAAAGACTGGTGGATGAGATGTGACCCAGAAAATGAATGGACAGGGGAGTGAGTGGCACAGAAGTGAATGAAGAATTGGGTAAAACGGATGGTGGGAGAGGCCAAACTATCCGAGGAAACCAGGAAAGCCAAGATTTTTTGTCATGAGAGAAATAACAGATAGCAAATGAATAATCAGAATTCCTATAATTTATAGGACCCTAACAGAAGGTAAGGAAAAACGATGAAAAACAGATCTCAACCATCAGATCTGCGCACAAGTGATTGTGAGTCGTAGATCGTACAACAGTTCGGGAGTTCATCACTTCATAAAAAATGGAGTGTTCTTGAGTGAAAACTCTCAAATCCCAAAGTCCTAAAGTCTAGAGTTAATATGGAATGTTCATCAAAAAGAGGCATGTGTCAGAAGATCAACGTATTTGGAAGCTCGACATTCTGGAGAAACAAAGTATGCTAGTGTGAAAACTCCTAAAGTCCGGATTTAATCCGAACCATTCATCAAAAAGGGGCACGTGTCGACATATCAACGTATTCAAGAGTTCAACGTTTGGAGAAACAAAGTATGCTAAGGTGAAAAATCCTGAAGTCTTGAGGTCTAGATTTGATATGGACCATCCATCAAAGGGGACGCATGTTAGAAGATCATCTTGTTCAAGAGTTTGGATTTCATGAGAATTGAAGTGTGCTAGTGTAAAAAGTATCGAAGCCCAAATTCCCGAAGCTGATGAATAGAAGTGGCATGGCATTATGACATTGCTAGTGGTGATGTGGACCCTTCCTAGGCATGCCACATGCCACCACCTTAATTGTTGATAGTTGTACCATGTGGAACCTGGAAAGTAAAGAAGTTAGGGAGTTCGACGTTCAGGAGAATTATAGTGTGAAAGTGTAAAATAATCTGAAGCCCAAATTCCCGAAGTCCCAAACTGACGTGGCTTGCCGAAGTCACTAGGGATGATGTGGATGCATGGGATGTGTGCCACATTTCAGTGAGTTAAGAACCTTTGGAAGATAGAAACTCTATATAGAACGTGACACACATCACCCATCATATTAGGCCAGGTGTCCACTTCTAGTATTCTTCCACGTGGCACTCTTCTTGAGCATGGTTAGTGGGGCCTCTGATGGTCACAAGGGATGGGTGGCATTAGATCCCAAGGTTCGAAGACTTGACACTCTAGAAGAAATGGTTCAGGATGGAATGACATGAAGAAATCCCTGAATTTCCATAGTGTCGAAGTAACGTAACATGATGATGTCTCGGGGGTGACGTGGAAGTATTCAGAGATTTGTAGTTTGGGAGTTTTGGGGTGTGTAGATGTGAAGTCCTTTGAAGTCCCTAAACCCAAAATCTCCGAAGCCCCGAAGACCAGAGGGACGGATTTAATATTGACCATTGATTGGGAAACGACACTTGGCAACAGATGCAACAGTATAGAGACTTGGCACTTTGGAAGAATTGATATTATGGATAGTCTAAAAATCCCGAAGCCCAGAGTTTCGTAGTAAGTATTAGCTATTGAATGTTGGGAAGATGAGGATCATTGATCCACCCTACTTCACGATTTCTCCAATTTGACACTCCAAGAGATTTGTTGTGATGTGATTTGGAAACTGCCAAAGCCTAGAGTCATGAAGCTCCTATCCATCGTAGATCTTAATAGAGAATGTGGACTGTAGATCCACTGTCCTTCGCAAGTTCATCAATTCAAGGTTCTATAATGTTTGTGATGTGCAGAAAGGGAAACCTATGAAGCTATGTAGCCCCAAAGTTTCAATACTCTAGATAAGCACCCACCTATTATCACTTGGTCACAGTCATGGTCACATGATGATTAAGGAATGAAGAAAAAGGGTCTAGCGCCCAAAAATTGTTGCAGAATAGAGTAGGGATTAGAGATAGAAGCCTGAGGGGTTCTTGATCGACAAAGACCCACAGCAAATGGAATATGATATTTTTTTGGTTAGATCATATTGGTTTATGTTATTCTGGAAAGTTATTAAAATATTATAGCCTGACAAAATTCGGTTGACTGCACATTTTGTAGAGTTAACAATTGACAAAACGGAACCAAATTGTTACATAGTGCAAAGAAATGGAGGAGTCACGGGATTCTTACAGTTCAGAGAATGAAGCTAGAGGAATGGATGTCCATTTGGGAATTGAAGGAACAAACTCCAATGGTCATGGAGAAGAAATAAATAAAGAAGTGATCCTGATGAAAATCATTAAGAATTTACAAAAAGATGTCCAAATTTACCAAAAAGATAATGAAAGGATCAAGAGAGCCAAGGATCAATAGGAAGACTTCAATATTAAATTAATGTGGAGCCTAGAAATAATTGAAAAGAAGTTGGATAAATAAAGTGGATCCAACAAATCAAATAACCAGGGGTCATCTGATGAGGAAAGAAGAGGAAGAAGTGATAGCATACATCGCCAACACTCCCAAAATCATTCCCACAGGAGAGCACACAGTAGATCAAGTCTATCCCCTATCAGGAAACATAGGAGGTCTGGGGTGGATGAGATGAAAGGAGAAATGAATAATATCAAACCTCATACTTTTGATGGAGAGCACAATAAGGATGAAGATGCCAAGACATGGTTGTTAGGAATGAGGAAGTACTTCCAATTGAAAAACTATTCTTCTCATGCAGAGGGAAGAATTACCATCTACCAAATTAAAGGAAAGGAATCCATATGGTGGGATTAGTTGGTGCAAGTACAATGCCTCAAGGAGAAAAATGTGACCTAGAAGGAATTCAAGAAACATTTTGAAAATAAGTACTTAACTAAGAGATACTATGACAAGAAGATGAAAGAGTTCTTTGAACTTAAACTAGGAATCATGACTATAGATGAATATGAGAGGAGATTTTTAGAGTTGTTGAAGTATGTCCCTTTCATTAAGGATGAGGCAGTCAAGATCCAAATATATCTGAGTGGTCTTCCATCTTTCATCAATGATAAAATCCAATATGATGATCCCAAGACTCTGGAAGAAACTATAAGGAGCGAAAAATGCTTATATGATCAGAAAAAAGGAAATCCTACTTTCCAAAAATCTTGGGAATACAAGACAAAGTTTAAGAGGGAACAGAGGCAAAAGGGGAACAAGCCACCATTTTTCAGAAATAATCCTCAAGGAAAACCAGTTTTGAGGAAGCCTAGGATGGATGAAGTAGGTGGGAAAATGCCAAGGAAAACACCTCTTCAATGTTGGGGCATAATGGAGATCATAAGTACATATATTGTTATGAAAAAAAAGACAAGGTGGGATTTCTTCACCATGTTTAGCAAGCAGAAACAGTGGAGGACATGGTTAGACGAGTACCAAGAATCTATGCATCCCTGGACAACAAGCAAGCTAAGTTTCTATCACACATGATTGAATTTGAAGGTATGATCAATAACCATGCCTTTACTATTTTAATAGACTTAGAGGATATTCATAGCTATATAGATCCCAAGGTAGTGGAAATATTTCAATTACCAAGAAGCAATCATGGGAAATCGTGTCCAGTGTATTTGGCTATAGGAGCCAAGAGAAAGGTTGTTGAGTTGGTTAAATCATGTCCAGTGGGCATGAATGGAATAAGTACCAAGGAATATTTGAACATCTTTCCTTTGGGATCATATGATTTTATAATTTGTATGGATTAGTTAGACCAACACCAAACCATATTAGACTATAATAACAAGCCATTCACTTGCTTGGATGAGGAAAGAAATCAGAGAGTAGTCCAAGGAATTCCCAAGGAAGTTACTATTCGGTAAATTTCAACAATGCAGCTAAAGAAGTGTTACTGGAAGGGTTGTCAAATATTTACAATCCATATGGAAGAAGAATATAAGGATAAGTTGCCAAATCTAGAGGATCATGTAGTCCTAGAATATTTTGAAGATGTGTTCAAGGAGGTACTAGGACTACCCCCAAAGAGATATATTGATTTCTCTATAAATTTAATGCTTGGAGCAGCTCCAGTATCAAAGACTCATTATAGAATGAGTACACCAGAACTGAAGGAACTGCAAATGCAACTTGAAGAACTTTTAAAGAATGGGTACATATGCCCAAGTGTCTCACCTTAGGGTTCCCTAGTCTTGTTCATGAAAAAGAAAGATGGGACATTGAGATTTTGCATCGATTTCAGACAGTTGAACAAAGTGACTATAAAGAACAAGTGTCTTCTACCAAGGATTGATGATCTCTTTGATTAGTTGAAGGATGCTAGGATATTTTCAAAGATAGATCTCAGGTCAAGATACCATCAGGTAAGGATTAAAGAGGAAGACATCGGCAAGACTACCTTTAGGACAAGGTATGGTCATTATGAATTCATAGTGGTGCCATTTGGGTTATCAAATGCACCAGTTGTTTTCATGTTCTTAATGAATGTTGTTTTTCGAGTATATTTAGACAAGTTTATCATTTTATTTTTGGATGACATCCTTGTATATTCCAAGATAGAGGAATAGCATGAGCATCATTTGAGGATGGTGTTGCAAGTGCTAAGATAGCATCAGTTGTATGCCAAACTGAGAAAGTGATCATTTTATCAAAACATAATTTACTATTTGGGGAATATCATATCGGAAGAAGGGACAACAATGGACCCTAAAAATATTGAGGCCATTAAAGGGTGGAAAACACCTAAGAATGTGATAGAAGTTAGATCCTTAACATCACTAGTTGTCTTCTTCTTACCAACCTTAACGTCACTAGTTGATGGGGCATCACCAACATGTCTAGAAGAGGCTGATGATATGGAGGAACACATTTCTAAGACCTTGGGAAGACCAGGGAAATCCCTCAGAAAGTGGTCACCCTTACAAAGACTACAAGGGAATTTGGGTTTCAGATTCTTCGTTTTAATCTTGTCGATCTCATCAACACTCCCAATACTATTAACAATAGTTGGTTGCTTGGATCCAACATTTGATATGGTTGGAGGCTTGGTATTTTTTGAGTTCTTCTTCTTCTTCTCTTTTCGTTTCTTGTTCTTCTTATCAACTTGGCTACTTGCTTTACAGCTTTCACTAAGCGAAGAAGGAGAAAGGGAAGGAGACTTAATGGGTGAAGAAGTCAAAAATTCGACATGAGGTTGATGTGTGGGTGGTGTACTTACATATAAAGCATTAGGTGCAACTAAAGCACTCAAAGGATTTGAGATCACCAGAGTGGAGAACAACCAAACCGGTAATCTGATGGTGAGTCCCAGAAGACTTAGTGTGGTAATGTACAGAGGACCAATGTTTCCAAAATAAGAAAAGGTGAAAGGTTCCCTAGGACAAGGGGTTCCTCCATTGGTACTCCCAGGAGTTGATACCATTAACAATGACTCGACCTAAGGTCCAATAAGTAAAACAAACAACACACGCTATGAATCTAAGAAGAAAACAATCAAACAAGACTTCCCACAATGAAACCACTTGTTGGTGATGAAATCCAACGTCGCAAGATCAATATAGGAAGGGGAAGGGATAGAGAGGATGGATCAGTTATGTTGGTGACCTGCTTAATGGACTTACACCTTGGTGCAAGATTCCATGTAGTAAATGTGGATTTACCCTCCAAGGAGCCCGAGTGATTTTGACCAACATTTGTTCCAGGTACAGTGAGACTTCACTTCACCGTCACCTTGTGTAATACCCTGAATATTATGGCTACTAAGGTCACCAACTCGTAGTTAGACCCTAGGAAGGTACATTCGACAATCAAGTCCCAATGTATGGGCAGGACAACAAGTCTGAAATCCTTCAAGAGAACTGAGGACAAGTGGAACGGTAGAAATCCAGAGGACCCCAAACGGATTCAGAGTTCACAAAGCACCGAGACCAAATGAAGAAAGTTGAACCTCGAGAAGAACCCCCAATATACGATCTGACTACTATGAACGGTTAAACCATGGATGGATAATCTCCGTAACTCTCCTGAATGCAACCTCGTGCGTAACCCTTGTGTGAGAGGGGGATCCCGAAATCCTTATACGAAAATGGGATTTTCTCTCCCTATCGCAAGATGCTAAGGTTGTTTGACAACTTTGGAAAGTTATCCTTCCAACCTATTCCAAAGCCCTACACCTTAGGTTAATGTAGGTTTGCTAACAAAAAATGTAAAAATGTCTGATAAATTTTAGTTTAGGGATTGATTTTAAGGTTGTTGTTTACTTAGAGGTGTATGACAGTGAAAAATTGATGATATTATGACTCAATTCCCAAAACATGCATAAGAAATAATAAGCAGTCTTTTGTTTCAATGAATGTCTATTTAAGGGAAGGAGAATGGATTTTCCTTTCACTGTCAAAACCTAATATGCAATGACCTCATGAAATTATTCGCAATCAAGAATCCAATATAATGCTAAAATGTTCAAAAATTGGTTCCAATATCCAAAAACCAATCATGAAAAAATATCCTTTTGTTTATATGTGACTGATAATTAGTTTGATGTAAATATTCCTATGTTAATCAAACTTCAAGATCTGTGATATTTAAGCAACTGGAAGCAAACTGCACATACAAAAAAAACACACCCTCATTGTGATCAAACAAGAAACAAAAGGAAAAACAAATTCAAGAAGGAGGAAATGCTTGGAGAAAAGACCTCAAAGATCAAATGGAATAGTGCATAGATCTCTGAATTTCCTTACGACAACTTTCATTCATTCAGATAAGTGAGAAAGCAATAGATCGAATCCAAATATCAAGGAATAAGAGTGTCTCAAAGTAAGGAAGAAAGATGTCAACAATCGAAACAAAACATCATCAATCCTTAGAAATCAAGATGTTGGAGGCCAAACAAGGACACACTGAGATGGTATTGACTCTGAGCAGATGAATCAGCAAAAACCCACACTCAGAGAGGGATTCTCTAAAGAAGAAAAATACCAGCACTCTAGTGTCAAGGGCACCAGAGCATTTCAATTTTCTATGGGAGACTGCAAGGGAGTGCCAGTGCTCTAGTGGTAGAGGCAGGGGAGCATTGGGCTCTCAAAACTCAAAAACTTGCCCCCCCCCCAAAAAAAAAATCAAAAAATATCATAAATTCAGTGTCTATAAGATGAATCCAAGAGCCAACAACACATATAAGAATAAGAGACACAACATGAATAAGATATAAAGGTGAGAAAAGGCCAAAAACAAGATCAAGGAAGGAAACCAAAATTGAGTGGATCCATCCTTAGTGGAGTAGCCAATTTCTATTACTATTCATAACGTATTTCATGTCTCATTGCTCAAGAATATCTACCTGATGCTAATCATGTGATTTATTGAAATGTGATTTAGGTGGAACAAGAAGGCGCTTTATAGGTGCACCTGGTGCACATACTAGATCGGAAGGAAAATCAACTCCAGAATCGATCCATAAGGATTGTAAAGGTACAATGGACTTGGTACGGACCAAGGACGCAACGTGGGAGAATAAAGATGCTATGCAGAAAGAATACCCACATCTTTTTGAATATTTTGAAAATCTTGTCGATGTTGCATAAATGAGTTGCACTAAGGACATTGAAAAAATGAGGGGAGGGGATATTAATAACTGAAGGCCAAGCCCCGATTGTAATTATGAATGTAATTATGTTTTGTAGGCTCGTGATCCAATTAATTATAAGCTGGTAGACTTATGTGTTATTAGGATGGAGATCCTAAATGCTAAGGCCACTGGGCCTGATTTTGTATATATAATTATGCAGATTATTAATAAAAATACATCGTTGTGTGTAGACCGACCACGAATAAATAGTTATGGGGGAATAAGCTCCATTGGGTAGGGAAAGGGATGGGGTTGTGAGTCTAGGAAAGAAGGGATAATCTTAGGAGCTAATATAATAATATGTTATTATTCCAAAAAGATGTAAAGAGGATATTAATTTATCCTAAGTTCCTTTAGGGAGAGGAATGAGTTCCAAGTGGGGGGAACATTCTCCTTGAGGGAGCCAAGTGTCATCCAAAACCCATGCAAATTTAGGGGGGCTCATTCTCACCATTCTCACCATCCATATGTTCTCACCATGCTGGCCATCCTCATGATTCTCACCATTCTCTCTTGGACGACGATGATTTTTCCCCATTCATGCAAACACTGAGAAAGCACACAGTTAGTCATTTTTTCCACAATTGTTGAATTCCTCGACCACCTAAACCTATGCTACAAGTCGAATTTGATACCATTGTTGTACCTTCACCATTGGGGTGCCTGCATATTGTCCCGTCAGTACCGTTTCACCATGTCCAATTTATGTTGTTTCCATCACCATGCTCATGTGTTGAGGAGTGAGAGTGAAGAAGCAGGTTGTCAGGCCTATGAGAAACTCTCTCTAGGTGAGAGAGTGTGTTGAGGAAGTGAGTTCTCTTTGAGGAAGCCCAGTAGTAGCTACAGAACTCTGAGAATTCTTGATCCATCCTATTGTTGAATCCATGGAAAGGGAGGTGTAGTAGCTGATGGACTGTGTGAAAGTGAAGTTGTACACTCCTGGGGTGGAATAGGCATGTGGGGAATGAGATTCTGTGAGTTGTGGGAATAAGTGTCTCCTTGGATGAAATCCTTCATGTTGTATTGTGCAACTTATTTTTTTCCTTGCCTAGCCTAGGAATCTCTTTCCAGTGGAATTTAGTCCCAGCTTGGGGGTGACCCACTACTGAGAGTGATGAGCAGCGTGGTCTAAGGCTGCGAGGTTCGTGGAAGGTCTGGACATAGTTGGTGTACTTAAGTTAAAAGATAAGTAGCATTTCCAAGTTTGGTTACATGTTGTGTATTTATATATGTTGTTATATTTATGGGTTTTTTCTGTGATTACTGCATGTACTCTTTTAATATTATTTATGTATTATGTTGTGTTTTAGTAGAACATAAATCATTTGTTAATTTGTATGTGTTATTGTCTCTTCCGAATTAATCTATGTATGAACAAAATGTTTATGTCCGGTTAAAAATTGCATTAGATATATATACTATGTATATTTGAGCATGATAGTTTTTTGGAGTATCATGGCCCAACCTGTTGGTGGCTGGGGGGCATCAAAAAAGTCCTTAGTTTTCCCTTTTTTAGTTGTTTAACCCAAAACTCTATGTATTCTAAAAAAAAAACTTATTCCTCTATAAAAAGGGTTTGAATGGTGTCCACGACATGAGGGTATTTAGAAATATTTTTAAGGTAGGAATTCCAATCCCTTAAGGAAATACTATTGTTTTCTTTAGTTTTACGAGTTGGAATTTTCCTCCACAATTTCTTAGGATCTAGCTTAGAGAGGGGTGGGTGCAAGATAATGATGGTCTCTCATGATGTGTTAGTAGAAATGAAATCATGGAAAAAAATAATCTGATAACTTTGGGGGATGATTTGAGGTAATTTCATAATGAATTTGAATATAGAGTAAACATCTGAAATGTAGGAAATTGAATTGTCTTTCTGAATATATAGTTTTTATTTATATAATTTGAGTATGACTATGTGAAATTTGAGTTTTTATAACAATGGTATGTTATTTTTCATGTTAAACATAATGCATATGTTATTGTGAGTGCAAGTGTTGATTACCTAAATGATGGAATTTCCTTAAAAAAATTGTAGAATTGTAGAGAACACATTGTTCTTGTGTAGGGGATTTTTTTCAAAATTTATAACATTATTTTTATAATTTTTTTAAATTATGAAATTCATTATATCCTTGAATTTATAAGGCCTTTCATTAATGTAGGGAACACGGGTCTTAACATAATCAAACAATTTGTTTTTAGATTGTAGATTTAGGTTTGTACTAGATGTTGGACAGGTAGTTTTGGGATACAATTTTGGTAAAATCCAAGTAAAGAAAAAGTGTATAGTAGAGGTGCAAAGGAGAAGAAGAAAGACTAGGGAGTGCATAGTTGAGGTGCATCTAGAAGTATAGTGTGTAGTAAGAGGAATAAAAGTAGGGAATAAAGTAGAGAGAAGAATAAATAAAAAAGAAGAAATAATTAGGAGAAGAAAGCGGGTGAAAAGGAAGGATGAAAACCCGACGTGTTAAATATGGAAGGACATGCAAAAGTAGGAATAAAAAAAGTCAGAGTGCAAAAAAATCATGCAAATGGAAAAGTATAAGAAATCATCATGAAAAATGAGTTAATTGGAGTAGTCATGCATTGTAATAGGGTTTTTGGGATGAACCAAGTAGGATTTTAAGCCCTAGATTATATGTATAAATATGTAATGGGTTGGGAGAATAGGAGCTCCTATGTGTGGTTATTCTCGGGTAGTATTGTGGAGTCTGTTTCAAACTTTTGAGAATGCCTGTTAGTAAGAAGGTTGATAGGATAGGATGAGCAGGGAGATAATCAATGTTTGAATGTAAGAGATGATGTAGAGAGAGACAGAGAGAGAGGTTTTCACTACAAAGCGACTAGGATAGGATAAGAGAAAGATAACCATGATATATATTTGTAAGCGAAGTGTGTAAGGCCAAATAAATTACCAAACACCCAATAAAGAATCCAATCATTGTGGATGTAACCCGAAGTTGGGTGAACCACGTTAAATCTTGTGTCAAATGTCTTTTATGTGATTTATTATGAATTATGTCTGGATTCATAGTAGATTAGATTTTTCTTATGTTTAATCATTTCACAATAATCAGGAATGTTACAATAATGGGTTATGTGGTAACATGGAATATAATGATAGTATGAATCTGAAATCACTAAGTAAATAATAGAGAACAAGGACATAATTGTGTGCATAGAACTAAGAAGGAAGAATGAATAGAAAGGTCACCTCCCATTCCCTCACTACTACAGAAACTTGGTTCTTGTAGTCCCAATAGATACCTCAGGTGAGACTTCATATGCACAAGAAAGTGATTTTGAAAGGGACGGTGTCTATTGGTTTTTGTTGTTCATAGATAACTGAATCTAGGGTCTTACAAACCGCGCCCAGCTCCAACAAATGGTTCCATTGTTGGGATCTAAAATTTGTGATTGAGCGAATGTTTTAGAGGTCGACTAAGAAAGAGATATCAGAATGGTTGGAAAGGAAGGAATGATAGTTTTCTCGACAAGAGAATAGAAACCCTCGGATGAGTGACAAACAATGGATGGAAATGTATGTGTGCACAGAATTGCATGAAATTTTCTTTGGAGAATTTCCAGTTATTCTGATTGAGTGGCTAGAAATATTAGTGGAGAATATTGGAAGGTACAAAACTACAGTGTCGAGGAATTGGACTCCTGAGTTGGTAATACAACTCAATTATGTAAGTAATCTGAATAGTCGCAATATTTGGATTTTGGTTGGATAACATACTAGGAGTATACATTACAAAGTTTGCAGTAGATTGTACCCAATCATATAGTGTTGTAGAAAGGGAATTTTTCAAAGGTACGCATGGGAGGTTCATGAAGTCATTGGGTATGTGGATAAATATTTTTTTGTGGAAAGTGTGTGATGACAATGAAATATGACTGCTAAGGGGCCTTGCACACATAGGGGAACCTAGGGATGACAAGAGGATAGACTAAGAGTAGGAGAGAACAAAGGAAACAATGAAGAAGGAAGAGGGGACTAAGGATGTAGAGGACTAAAGAGGGTATACTAAAGGGAGAAGACTATTTTGGAGTATTGTGTGGAGGAAGGAGGTACAACAGGTGAAATATTGTGGTTGATAAAGGAGAGTCACACAGTGAGACAGAGGGAAAAGAAACTTGCGTAATTGTCCAAATCATGGAAATACCACATACATGAGGAAAAGAAGAGGAGTTCTAGTCCAGTCTAGTAATAGAAGAAAAGTTAATTCCTACTCATACTAGGTCCCGTTTTGAATCCACAACCCCATGTGAGTCATCACAATCAGAGATAACAATCAAAGACTTGTCAAAATCAATTGTAGTTATCTAGGGAGGACATAGTAGTAGAAAATTGAGTAGTGGAAGAAGTGCACAGATTCAGAGTCATGGTCAAATTCAAATTCAACCAACATCACCAAGAAGAGGGAATAAATAAAAAAACATGGTAGGGGTAGACAACACCCTTAGACTTCCTGATTTTTGGGGAGTTGGGTCAAAGGACCTAGAACAACATTTTTTTGTCTGTGATACAATTTGGGATGCAAAGAATGTCCAAGACTAGGTTGTGAATATTGTACAGTTAGCCACAACAGTTCAAGGTTGTGCACTAGTCTGGTACATGAAGCTACAAAGTACCACACCTACGGGACAAGCCATGACTTTGGTAGAGATAAGGCAAGCACTATTGAAAGAGTTCAAGAAGCTAAAGTATAATTCATGGTACATCATAGAATTGAAGGAGATTAAAAAGGTGCCAAAAAAGTTGGTATGGGACTTTGATCAAAGGTTTAGGGATCTAATGGGTAGACTGACTTTCTAGATCCCCGATCAACAACATCAAGAATGGTTTATTGCAATATTTTTACAACACATTCGCATGACGTTAATTCAACACAAGGTTGCATTGCAACCCGAGGCATTAGAAATTGCAATGAAATTGGAATCATCCCAGGTAGGAGATAGCGGGGGAATAACACAAGCTCATATGCAGTTGGATTCTTTGACGATTCAACTGGAAGAAATTACAAAATTAAAGGAGAAACACGAGAAATTCTGGTGTACCAAGTGTAGGACTAAATAATCTGTATTTATGAGAGGAACGAAATAAAACCATAGATTGATAATATTAAAACAAAGACATGGTGAAAAATAACAAAGATACATTAAAACTTAGTTTCTATAAAATAAGAAATATGTTGAAATCTATAAGATGCAGACTGAAAACAAGCTTGCTAGAATGGTGGCAGCTTATCTCTGAGAAGAGATGTAAAAACTATGCTCATTCAAAATAAGATGAGTAAAATGAGGATATGAAGGAATTTTTACGATAAACATGAATTCAAAAACCCTCGACATCCAAAAACCTAACCCTAGGAGATGAAGCGCCAAAATTCATTTGGGCCCCATTGGGGTAAGTTAATACATCAACTTCACGAGGTTGTAACTTTTGTAAACGATCTCTATTTAGGGCACATGATAGCTCGTTGGAAAGGTACTGAAGAGGAGATTGATTTAGTAGGATCAATTATATCCTTTTCATATCATTGAAGTTACTTATTGTGAAAAAAATTCGTTTAGGCCCTTAAAATGGCCCTAGAAATTCGGGAACCGAAAAACTACTAAAAATAGTAAGTTGCCAAAAAAATGTTTTGACCCAATTCGATAAGATGGGTGGCCACAAATATTCTACTATATCAATCCTCCAAAATTATGAAGCAATGATCTCCATTGCGTTGATTTCCCCCATCAAATGAGGAAATTTCTGGTGAATTTGGCAGTGGGAGAGCCAGTTTCCTTGATGTAGGAGTTGCCCTACTTTGATAGCCTGATAAAGCTATATCCTCTACTGGAGATTTCCCTTGAACTCTGTGTCCATGATATGATCATTGGATGATTGTTCCATTCATTCAGGGTTGAGTTGTGTTGTTTTCAATCATTCTTTTATCTTTGAGGTGTCCAATAATGGTGGAAAATAAGGTCGAAGGAGGTCCATATTGAATATTCGGTGCAAGCCAAGGAATGGGGAAAGATTGATCTAAAAAGAATTGTCACCCACAACCTTGGTGATGGTGTAGAATCCATAATGGAGTGGACGAATCTTCTAATGAGGCCTTGTAAGGAATTATTTCTGCAAGTGCAACCAAGCTTTGTCTCCCACCTGAAAATGGTGTGGCACCCGATGTTGATCATGGTGCTTCTTATACTTGGAATTGGACTTCTATAAAATATCTTGAACCTGTTGGTGGATGTGTTGGATCCACTCAATGAACCAGGTGTTTTTTTCAGCTCTAGTTGGATCATACGACGAGTATTCCTGGGTGGCCGCAATGGGTAGTGAAACATCCATGGGACCCAATAGTTGAAATACCAACCCCACATGAAAGGGGTTGTGGTTGGTTGAGCTATGTATGGATCTATTGTAGCTATGATGAACATAGTGAAGACTCTCATCCCACTTTTGGGGCTGCATGGAATTGTACATGCGCAATATGTGCACGATCATTCGGATGACGACCTTAGTTTGACCATCTGTTTAGGGGTGGAAGGAAGTGGACTTGGTGAGCTTGGTGTCCAGCAATGACCAGAGGCTTGACTAGAATATATTAAGGAACCATCTATCCCGATATGAGATAATGTTTTGTGGGATCCCAAAGTGTACCCACATTCATTCAAATAAGAGCTTGGCAGTGGCCTCTATTGTGATTCTCTTCTTACAGGTGGCCAGAATTTCCATCTTGGAAAAGTAATCAAAAACCACAAAAACACAGTCATTTCCCTACTTGGTGGACGAAAGGCCCGACATGTAGTCTATCAAGATGGATTCTCAGGGCTTGTCAAGAGTAGGTAGAGGAGTGTACATGTATTTTTTCTTAATGGAAGGTTTGGAAATAGCACAAGAAGTGCAGGACCAGATATAGTTGTTGACATCCTGTCGAAGTTTCGACCAAAAGAAATGTCGTTGCAAAATTTTCACTGTATTTTCCACTCCGAAGTGTCCTGCCACCCGACTATAGTGAGCTTCCCAAATCAGCTTCGCTCACTCGCTTGATGGAATGCATATATGGCCCAGATGGCACAAAATCCCATCATGAATATGGAAAAATGGTGACAGTTGTGTTTGTGCCCAACATCTGGTAGATGTTACAAAGTTAGGATATGTCTCATAGAGGTGGGGCCACCCGGATGTCTTGTGGACACAATAATTTAGCACTATGGTGAGTGCCATGACTAGAGGTCGGTTGAGACGCTCAATGACTCAGTTGGTACTTCTTATTTTATACTTGATGTTGAGGTGGAACTGCTACAAATATGTGGACCACTTTTGATGGCAGTCATTCTGCAATTTTCATTGTGTTTATATGAAATGTAGAGTCTTATGATCAATGTGGATGAATGTCTCCTTCCTGATAACGTAATTCCTCCATTGGCAGTAGGATTTCACAATGGAGTACATTTCTTTGTCATAAGTAGGGTACTTATGGATGACATTTGATAGTGTCTCACTATGATAGTCAACGGGGTGGTCGTGCTGAGTGATGAATACACCCACATCATAGTTTGAAGCATCTGTCTCGATCTCAAAGGGTTGTTTTAGGTCAGGTAATTAAATAAATGGGGTAGATCACAAGTGTTTCTCTAGATCATCGAAATATTTTTGTTGGGACAAGCCCCAAACAAATTTTACCTTACCACCACCTCTGATTATTTGGATGAGGGCCCATGCAATATGGAAGAATCCCAACACGAACCTTCGATAGAAATTGGCAAGGCCAAAGAAGCTCAGGATCTTAGTTAGCATGGTTGGTGATAGCCAATCATGAATGAATTGGATCTTGGTTGGATAAACATGCACACCATGTGCATAAATAATGTAGTCGAGGTACTGGACCCTTTCCATGCCGAAGGAGCATTTTTCCAAGTTGGCATTGGCTTGTGTTGCCGCAGAGTGTGCATAACTTGTTGAATATGTTGCAAGTGTTCTTCCCAAGTCTTCTTGTAGACGAGGATGTCATCCAAATACACCACCACAAAATAATTAGTGAAATGCCTCAAGATATTGTCCATCATCCTCGTGAACATTGCTGGGGAATTTGTCAAACCAAAGGGCATGACCAACCATTCAAAAAGACCTTCTTTTGAATTGAAGGCAGTTTTCCATACATCTGTTAGTTATATTGGGACTTGATGGTATCTAGACTTCAGATAAATATTACAGAAGTATTTCCCCCCCTTGAGATGATCAAGGAGATTGTCGATTTGGGGAATCAGGTATCGATTCCTGGCTGTGATTTTATTTAGAGCCTGGTAATCAATGAAGAGTCATAAATTCTCATCTTTCTTCTGCACCAACATGAATTGGATTCCATAGGGTGATGAGATGGTTCATATGTGCCCCTTGTGGAGAATTTCTTTGATTTGACACGCGATCTCCTCATTTTCTAGTAGAGAGTGATGATATACTAGGCCATTGGGTAGTAGTGCATCGAGGGTCAAATCGATGGGATGCTTGAATTGGCAGTGCATAGGTACCCCAGTAGGTGATGAGAAGATTCCTTTGTATTATTCCACGATATTATCCAATTACTTATGCTGCATGGAGAGGTCAGTCATGGAATCCATGGATATGGTTATAACCTTTCTCTCACTCTGAGAGTGAATCATGAAGAAGAAAAAATTCCCGGTTTGAGAAATGGACTTCTTGCATTTCTTAGAAGAGAACAAGGAAATGGCCCTAGGTGGGACTGCCTTAGGTATCCTATACAATTTCTTGTTCGAAGTAATAATAACACTATGAGGCCTAGACTCATAGACAACATGATGTTTCCATAAATAAGGTTGGACCAAAAGAACATAAAAAAATTCAAGGGGAGTAACATCACACAATACCTCATCTTTGAATGGCTTGATACCATATGATAGACGACATTGTTGGCTGACGTGAATATTTCTTCCTTGACGGATCCATCTAATGGTGTAGGGATTCGGATGCAGTGTTGTCGGAAAAGATAGCCACTTAAAGACCTCTTCTTATATGAGGTTCTTCTAGCTACCGGTATCAATGATGAAGTGTAGCAGAGTTCCTTTTACCCACATTTGTGAATGAAACAGGTGCTCTCCTTCATCTGCTTCATTAGGTTCACTAGGATGGATCTTTGTGGTAGAAACGATGGAAATGGGTTTCGCATCACTGATCCTTCTCCCCTTTTCTAGTTATAACTCAAATTCATAACTTGCATCTGATTCGAAGGATTTTACCTCAGCCACCAAGGAATACTTTGAGCGAAATTCAATAGTGTTATGACAGGGGCTCTTATGGAAGTTGCACCACTTCCTAGTTTCTTTAATCGTCTTCCCATTGTACTTATTTTCTTGTGTCTTACATTGGTTTTCCTGAGGTTTCCCATCTTTTCTCTATCCTTTTTTCTGTAGGTTGGGGATTCCCTTTCCCTTATTCTATTGTGAGGGGTTCCCAGACCCAAACTATCGGGGCTTTTGTTTCGGCTTCTGCTTTATTTTGATGGAGTATTGATAGGCCACTCCCAAGGATGAGATGTCCAAAAATTCCATTTCTATACATATGTATCTATGTAGTCTATCGCGATACTTGAGCAACAGATGAAGCTCAGAATATTTTATACCCATCTTGGTTCGCAAGGTATGGAAGACATTAGTGAACTCTATCATTATTTGGTCTCTTTCCTATCGCAATGTGGTCCATCTTGTATACAAGTCGTCATAACTTCCAACAGGGTAGTATTATTCCTTAATATCATCCTTGAAGGAACCCCAAGTGGGTACAACTACAAATATTGTGGCTCCCTCTATTTCGTTTTTCTCACATAAAGTCTCCCATCAATCTTTGACATGGGGGACGACCTTGAGGAGCGCAAACGTAATCTTTTCTCTATCGAAAAATTTGTGGATAGAAAAATTACCTTCTATAAGGTTTAAAATTTTATCTATGGCATAAGCATACATTAACCTTCAAATATAGGAATATCAAATTTTATTTGTACCTTGAAGGGGGTGGCACTTTCACTTGAGGCGGATGTCGTCGAAGGATTTGTACAAAGTTGTCCATCATCTCGTTCCTATGTTGTTCAAGGGATTCCTCAAGAAACATTTTGAAATGATATCTTGTCCCATAGTATTTATTTTCTCCTTCCATGGATGGTTTATTTGGTGTGCAATATAATTTTTCCTCAATAGAAACAATCTTGAGACCCAACTCTCTATACCCTAACTGCGTTAGGGACATGCATTAAAAAAATGACAAGGAGAAGACTGCTCTGATACCACTGATACATATTTATGAGCGGAAAAAAATAAAACCATAGATTAATCATATTAACACAGAGACATGGTGATAAATAATAGATATGCAGTAAAACTTGGTTTCTAGTAAATAACAAATATGTTGAAAACTGTAAAATGCAGACTGAAAACAAGCTTGCTAGAACTGTGGTAGTTTATCATTGAGAAGAGATGTGACAGCTACGCTCATTCAAAAAAATATGAGTACAATGAGGCTTTGAAGGAATTTTTACATAAACATGAATTCCAAAACCCTAGACATCCAAAAACCTAACCCTAGGAGATGAAGCGCCAAAATTCATGTGGGCCCCGTTGGGGTAAGTTAGTCCATCAACTTCTCGGGGTTGTAACTTTTGCATATGATCTTCATTTAGGGAACATGATAGCTCATTGGAAAGGTATTGATGAGGAAATTTATTTAGTGGGATCAATTAAATCCTTTGGGAAATATTGAGGTTCCCAATTATGAAAAAAAACGTCGTTTAGGCCCTCAAAATGACCCCAGAAGTTCAGGAACCAAAAAATTGTTAAAAATAGTAAGTTTCCAAAATAATGTTTTGAGCCAGTTGGATAGGATGGGTGGCCACCAATATCCTCCTAGATAAATCCTCCCACATTAGGAATCAATGGTTTCCATTTCATTGAGTGCCCCCATCAGATGAGGAAATTTGTACTGAATTTGGCCAAGGGTGAGCCAATTGCCTTGGTGCAGGCGTTTCCCTGCTTTGACAACCCGATAAAGTTGAATCCTCTACTGGAAATTTCCCTTGACCTATGTGTCTATGATATAATCAATGGATTCCTATTCCATATAATCAGGGTTGAGCTCTGTTGGTGTGAATTTTTCTACTATCTCTGAGGTGTCTTGATCTAAATTATTTTTGGAATGAAATGAAAGCAGAGATATTACAATGAGATACACCTGTAAGTTTTAAACCTATGAATTAAATCAATTCATATAGATTCTTAATAAAAACAAAAATTAATCAATGGCTCATTCACATAGTACATAGAGATTTATACCGGAAACCCTCAACCGGTGAAAACCTTTATTATTTAATTATATCCAATTTCACCATTCACCATACAATATATACAACCTTTTCAGGTATTTCATAGATACCAAAAACCTAATCCCTTAATCTGGGATTAATTTAGAAAACCGCTAAAAATAGCAAAAACCGCCCATACCTGCCCCCCCCTCCCCCCCGGGACCCCCCTAGGAAGCGACTGATGCACACGACACAAACAACACTACTACGAGGGATATTCAGATGCAGTTGTCGAATATGACGCACCCACACACACACATGAAAAGTATATAACACATACCCAACATTCTCCCACTTGTTGTTTTCTTTGCATCCAGGGGTCCACAGGATTATATATAGTCAACAATCCAGGGAGGCAATGCCCATTGTTACTCTACACCAGGAGAACTTTTCTATGCTCATAGACTTTGTCAATGAATCTGCAACATTCTTCAAAGTGTCAACCTTTTCCAGTAACACCTTCTTTTCCTCAACCATGTCTCTCACAAAGTGATACTGAACATCAATATGCTTTGTCTTCGAATGATACGTTGGGTTCTTTGCCAAAAATATTGCACTCTGACCGTCACAATATAATCTCACTACTTGTTGTACCAACCCAATACCTAAACACAATCATTGTAACCATACTACTTCCTTGCTTGCATGAGTGGTTGCCATGTATTTCCACCACTTTGTCCAATCCTAATCTTCCTTGGTAGCACAATCCATAATTGGTAGTGCCATGCAAATAACTGAAGACCCTCTTTACTATTGTCCAATGCTCCTTTCTTGGTTTTGACATATACCTACTCAAAACTCCCACTGCATGTGCTATGTCTAGTCTAGTAAAATCCATTGCATACATCACACTACAAACTGCACTGGCATATGGAACATGGGACATGTCCTCTTCTTTTTCCTATGTCTTGGGACACTGATCTGCAGATAAATTTACACCTATAGGAATAGGAACCTTGACCAGTTTACTTCCATGCATATTAAACCTATGCAATATCGTCTCAACATATTTTCTTTGACTCAACCAGAGTTTCATGTTAGCATGATCTCTTTTAATTTCCATTCCCATAATGAAGTTAGCAGCACCGAGATACTTCATGTCAAATTTGGAGGATAGCTGTGATTTCACCTCCTTGATAACATCTATGTTATTTCCTACCAACAACATGTCATCAACATACAAAACTACATAAATGAAGTGATTACCAACCTTCTTGGAATATACATAGTGATCATCCCTGCTTCTCACAAATCCCAATCCAAGGATGTGTGTGTCAAACTTTTGGTACCACATCCTAGGTGATTGCTTCAGACCATGTAGTGACTTCTTTAGGTTACACACCATCTCTTTCTTTCCCTTCACTACAAATCCTTCTGGTTGCTTCATGTAGATTTCTTCTTACAGATCCCCATGTAGGAATGTTGTCTTCACATCCATCTATTCCACTTCAAGATCAATGAAACAACAATAGACAAAATAAATCTAATAGAAGTTAACTTAGCAACAGGAGAAAAAATCTCACCAAAGTCAATTCCCTCTACCTTGGAATACCCTTTTTCTACTAACCGATCTTTGTATTTCTCAACTTTTCCTTCTGCATTAAACTTCTTCTTAAACAACCATTTTCTACCAATAGATTTTCTTCCAGCTGGAAACTCAACTATATCCCATGCCTCATTCTTATCCAAGGCATTCATTTCTTCAATCGTGGCCTTCTTCCATAGTTTACTATCCTCTAAATTCACTGCTTCCCTTATAGTTATGGGATCATCATTAGTAATAGATAAAGAAAAATTGGAATGGAAATCAGGTGGACAATACCTTTATGGTTGCCTTATTTCTATCATTGATCTCCTCAATATTGGGGTATGAGGTTCTTATTTTTCTTGTGCTTCATCTTCTTCAGATGATTCATATTTTTCATCATCCAACTCTATCTCTATTTTCTAAGGTTCATATTTCCTTGGTAGGAATTCCTGTTTGGACACATCTTTTACCTCTCTAAAAACAACATCCCGACTGTGAACAATCTTCTTAGTTTCTGGGTTCCAAAGCTTATAACCTTTCACACCATCTTTATAACCAATAAAGATACACTTTTCATCTTTTTTATCTAGCTTACTACTATTTTCCTTTGGAACATGTACATAAGCATCACAACCAAACACTCTAAGATGTTGAAGAGAGAGTTTCTTTTTAGTCCATACCTCATGTGGATTGTTATCATCCAACACTGATGAAGGTGATCGATTGACCAGGTAACATGTTGTACCCACTACCTATGCCCAGAATTCTTGTCCTAACTCGACATCGTTGAACATGCTCCTTGATTTTTCCATCAGTGTCCTCTTCATCCTTTCTACAACTCCAATCTATTGTGGAGTGTATGGAGTAGTCTTCTGCCTTTCTATACCACACTTCTTACATTATTATTTGAATTCATTTCCACATAATTCTCCACCATTATCTGTTCTCAATACCTTTATTTTCTTCTCTGTCTAATTTTCTACCAAATCCTTAAACTCTTTAAATTTATCAAATACCTCAGATTTCTTTCTAAGAACATAATATACAGACTTACCTAGTGATGGAATAGGAACAGGTCCAAACACATCACTGTGTATCAATTCTAATATCCCCTTTTCTCTTGTAGCACCAGATGGGAATATTACTTGATTTTGTTTACCATATATGAAATGTTCACAAAAATCAAAATCCAGAGTGCAATTAGACACACCTTCAACCATGCCTTTATCGTGTAGTGCTCGAAGGCCCTTTTCTCCAATATGCCCCAGTCTTTTATGCCACAACATGGTCTTCTTTTCAGGGATGGTAATAGGTATTGGTCTTGTATTCCTTATTTTTCTACTCAAGGACAACAAAACTATTACACACATTAGTATAAGTTCTTCCCAACAACTTGTAAAGAGTTCCACACTGAACTCTCCTCATCAACACCATTTATCCTTGTACCATCTTGCAAGTGTTCTTTCCAAATATAGTATTCACTCCTGCATCATCCAACTTGCTTACAAATATTAGGCTCCTGGCTAGTTTTGGAATGTGAAGAACCCCAGGGAGAGTTCTAATCCTTCCATCTTTTAGCAACAACTTAACCCTTCCCCGGCCCATGATTTTGGTTGTCGATTCATCTCCGAGGAATACATCACCACCATCGTATGTTTCATATTCAGAGAACCACTCCCTGTCAAGAGTCATATGGTATGACACACCTGATTCGATCAACCATACATCACGGTCTGCATCTGTACCTGTAGATGCTAGGTAAACATCACCTCCTTCTTCAGTGGAGGTTTTCTCCTCTGTGGAAGAGGTACTATAAGATCCCTTTGGTTTTTCAACCCTTTTAGACTTGCAATATTTCTTATAATGCCCTATTTTACCACACTTCCAGTATTTCCTCAAATATTTTTCTG
>JZKD02S0532995.1:74595-86957 GCA_000966675.3 Picea glauca
TGGGTATGACCTCTTACAAATAAAGAATTTTTGCTATGACCATCCATTCTTTTCCGCCTCATCTCTTCAGATAACAAGGATGCAACTAAATCCTCATACTTCAATGTAGATTGAGTGGTACTACCTATTTCTACAACCATATTATCCCAAGAGTCTAGAAAAGAACATAACAAAGTAATGCACTTATCTTCTTCTACAATCATAATATTAATAGAGACAATTTGACTTACCATAGTATTAAAGGAATTTAGATGTTTTGTCACAAAATCTCCATCTTCCATCCTAAGATGATACAATTTTTTTCAAAGAAACAACTTGTTTACCAGGGACTATGATTGATACAAATTCTCCCACTTATCACATAGTTCCTTGGCTGTAGATTCTCCTGAGACATTCAACAACATTGAATCTACCAGGCAGAGTCGAATAATACTCCTTTCTCTTCTGTCCAACTTCTCCCAATATTCCTTCAACATACCATTAGGTGGTGTACTAGTAGTTTGTGTATTAGTAGGTTGTGTACCAGTAACCTGTGTGCTAGTAGATGATGTACCAATAGGCTGTGTACCAGGATCCACAAAAATCCATTATTCTTTGTCTACAAGAAGGTCCTCCATATTGAGCTTCCATAGTTCAAAGTTTTTACCATTGAACTTCTCTATCTCGATTCTAGAAGAGCTCACCATTCCTCTTTCTTCACTCAAATCACCACTACAAAAGCTCCCACTAAACCCAAGTTTATCATAGACCCAAGATAAACTTGATCTATCAGGATCGAGCCAAACCCTCAACAGCAAAGGCATCCCTCTAAAGCCAAAAAAAATCTCTGATACCACATGCAAGTTTTAAGCCTGCAAAGTAAAGAAATGCATATAGATTCTTAATAAAAACATAAATTAATCACTGGCTCATTCACATAGTACACAGAGATTTATAACGAAAACCCTCAACCGGGGAAAACCTTTCTTATTTCATTATATCCAATTTCACCATTCACCATACAATATATACAATGTTTTTAGGTATTCCGTAGATACCAAAACCCTAATCCCTTAATCTGATATTAATTTAGAAAACCGCTAAAAATAGCAAAAACCGCCCAAAACAACACTACTACAAGGGATTGTCAGATGCAGTTGTCAAATCTAATGCGCCCACACACATACATGAAAAGAATATAACACATACCCAAAAACACCTAAATATTTCCAGAAATAGATTAATACAACAATACATGATTTCTATTAATGAAATAAATGTACATAAACTATAAAAATATAGAGTGAATAAACTCGCTAGAATGTTGGCATATTATCTTTGAGAATAGATGTGAAGACTATGCTCATTCGCAAGAAGATCAATACAATGAGGCCCTGAAGGCCTTTTTAAAATAAAAATGAATTCCAAAACCCTAGACATCTAAAAACCTAACCCTAGGATATGACACGCCAAAATTCATATGGGCCCCATTGGGGTAATTTAGTACATCAACTTCATTGGGTCGTAACTTTTGCATACGATCTCCATTTTAGGCATGTGATAGCCCGTTGGAAAGGTATTTTCAATAAATACACATTATGTTGTCAAAATTTGACTCTGTCATTAGTTTGATTGTGGCAAGCCCAAAAAATGTTGTTTAGGGCCTCAAAATGGCCCCAGAAGTACATAAAGATGTACTGACATGAAAATTTCCCAAATAATCCAATTGGAATAGGTAGGAAGCCACCAATATCGACCTGGATGTTGTGTAGGTCTTCAAGACAACCGCGGAACTGTAGAACCCATAATTAAAAAGATATGTCACCATTGCATAGAAACATGTTGAACTGAAAAATGTCAAGATGAGTTGAGTGGAATTTTAAATAGGTGGGTGGCCACCAATATCCACCTGGATCAGTCATACCCCCTTAGGAAGCAATGGTCTCCATTACGTTGAGTTCCCGTGGAAGAGGGGAAAGCATTTTCTGGTTCTTCTGGTTGAATTGTTGTGGTTGCAATGATAGCAGTGGGATCTACATCAATGATCTTCCTTTTTTCATTGTTTTCTGGATCAGATTATGAATTAGGTTTCAACTCCTTGTCTTTGATCTTGGCCACCAATGACTATTTTGAGAAACATTCATCATTGTTGTGCCAGGGGATTTTGTGGAAGTCATACCACTTCCCAATGTCATTCTTCATATTTCCCTTACCCTTATTTTCCTATGTCTTGGACTGGTTGTCAGGAGGTTGTTGTTTAGGGTTGTATTTATTATGATTTGGTTGTTGCAGAATTGTAGACTCTAACTCCCATTTGTTTTGGTTCATAGATTTCTTCTTGATTTTGATAGCATAACTATAGGCACCTCCTAGTGATGAGATGTTTAGGAAATCCATTTCGGTATGGATGTACCTATGAAAAACCCCATGGTATTTCAGAACCAGATGTCACTCGGAGTCTTTGATACCCATCTTGGTGCAAAAGGTATGGAAAGTATTCATGAAATTCAACACCATTTGGCCCCTATCTTTCCACAATGTGTTCCATCTCATGTACTAGTATTCATAGTTATCAATAGGGTAATATTTTTCCTTGATCGCATCCAAAAAATAATCCCAAGTGGGATAAACCCCATATATTCCAGATTCCTTTGTGGAACTTTTCTCCTAGTAAGTTTCCCACCAATGTTTGACATGGGGGAGAGCCTTGAGGAGTGCGAAGGTGATCTTTTCCCTGTTAAAAAAAATGTGAACAGAGAAATAACCTTCTATCATATTTAACCATTTTTCTAGGGAATCCACATCTATTTGAACTTCAAATATGAGAATATTAAAATTAACTTATACCTTTAATGGAGAGGTTCCTCTAAAGTGTTCGCTTGATGAAGATGCACCTATTTCTATTTGTAGGTGTTGAAAGATGTGGGAAAAATTCTCCATCATTTCGTCCCTCTTTCATGAGAGAGCTTGCTCAAGCAACAGGTTAATAGAATATTTTTCTCTACCATTTTTATTTTCTTCCACCATGGAGGGTTTTTTGGGCATGCGAGAGTGATTTTCCTCAAGAGAGACAAGCTCGAGACACAACTTTCTATACTTGGACCTCGTTGGGGACATGCACTGAAAAACAATCAAGATAAACTTTCTCTGATACCACTGATCTAGATTATTTTCGGAACAAAATGAAGGAAAAGATATTACAATGAAATACACCCAAATATTTCCATAAATAGATAAATGCAACAATACATGATTTCTATTAATGAAAGAAATGTATAGAGAATATAAAAATACAGAGTGAATGAACTCGCTAAAATGGTGACATATTATCTCTAAGAAGAGATGTGACGGCTACGCTCATTCAAAATAATATGAATGCAATGAGGCATTGAAGGAATTTTTACAATAAACATGAATGCCAAAACCATAGACATCCAAAAACCTAACCCTAGGATATGAAGCACCAAAAGTCATGTGGCCCTTGTTGAGGTAAGTTAGTACATCAATTTCCTGGGGTCATAACTTTTTCATACAATCTTCATTTTAGGCATGTGATAGCCCATTAGAAAGGTCTTTTCTAGAAATACACATTATGCTATCAAAATCTAACTTTGTCAATAGTTTGACTATCGAAATCCAAAAAAATATTGTTTAGGGCCTCAAAACAACCCCGAAAGTACAAAAATATGTACTAACATGAAAACTGCCAAAATAACTAGTTGGAATAGGTGGTTGGCCACCAATATCCACCTGGATGTTGTGTAGGGCTTCAAGACATCCCCAAAAGTGCAAATACCATAATTACAAAGAGATGACACCATTACATAGAAATGTGTTGAACTAAAAACTATCAAGATGAGCTAAGTGGAATTTGGAATAGGGGGTGGCCACCAATATCCACTTGTATCATGTCCAATAATGGTGGAAAATAAGGTTGAAGGAGGGTCACATTGAATACTGGGTGCAAGCCAAGGAATGGGGGAAGGTTGATCTAAAAATCATTATCACCCACAACCTTGGGGATGGTGTAGGGTCCATATATGAGTGGATGAATCTTTCGATGAGGCCCTGTAAGGAGTTATTTTTGCAAGTGCAACCAAAATTTGTCTCCCACCAAACTGGTGTGGAACTCGATGTTGATCATGGAGTTTCTTGTACTTGGCATTGGACTTCTATAAAATATCTCGAACCTGTTGGAAGATGGTTTGGATCCACTCAATGAACCTAGTGGCTTTGTTAGCTCCAGTTGGAGCATGCGATGAGTCTTTTTGGGTGGTTGTAAGGGGTAGTGTAACATCCATGGGACCCAATGGTTGAAATACAAACCCCACCTGAAAGGGGATGTGATCATTTGAGCTATGTATGGTTTTTTTGTAACTATGTTGAACATAGGGAAGACTCTCATCCTAGGTGAGAGGGTTCTTGTAATTTTTCATGTGCAATATGTGAACGATCATATGGTTGATGACCTCGGTTTGGCCATCCATATGGAGGTGGAAGGAAGTAGACTTGGTGATCTTGGTGTCCAACAATGACTAGAGCCTTGACCAAAATGTGCTAAGGAACCAGTTATCCCGATATGAGATAATGGTTTTGGGGATCCCAAAGTGTACCCACACTTGTTGTAACAAGATCTTGGCAGTGGCCTATGTTGCGATGCTCTTCTTGCAAGCGGCCATAATCTCCATCTTGGAAAAGAGATCAACAACCACAAAAACACATTCATTTCTCTTCTTGGTGGACAAAATTCCTGATATGTAGTCCATCGAGATGGAATCTCAGGTCTTTTCAAGAGTAGGCAGAGGAGTGTAAAAGCCTTGTTTCTTAATGGCCAATTTGGAAATAGCGTAGGCAGTGCAGGATCGAATATAGTTGCTGACATCTTGTTGAAGTTTCAACTAGTAGAAATGTCATTGCAACACTTCCACTATATTTTCCACTTTGAAGTTTCCTGCCACTCGAATGCAGTGGGATTCTCAAGTCATAGATGGCTCTCTTGATGGAATGAATAGATGGTATAGATGGAACAACAACCCATCCCAAAGATGGAAATTGGTGACATATATGTTTGCATCCAATATCTAGTAGGTGTTGGCGAAATCATGATATGTCTCATAGAGGTGGGGACACCCAGATGTCTCATGGATACAAGAATCCATCATTGTTGTGAGTGTCGCAACTGGAGGTTGGATGAGGAAATTAGCGACTTGGTTCATAATTCCTATTTTATACTATTGAGGTGGAACTGTTACAAATATGTGGACCACTTCTGATGGAGGCCATTCTGTAATTTTCCTTGTGTCTGCATGAATTGCAATGACTTATGATCAATGTGGATGATTGTTTCCTTCCTAATAATGTAATGCCTCCACTAGTGGCAGTCTTGCACAATGGAGTACATTTATTTGTCATAAGTAGGGTACTTATGGATGACATATGATAGTGTCTCATTATGTTAGGCCATGGGGTGGCTGTGTTGAATGATGACTATGCCCACAAAATAGTCTGAAGCATCTGTCTCGATATCAAAGGGTTTTTGCAGATCAGGTAATGAAATTAGTGGGGTGGAGTAGAAGCATTGCTTCATATCATTGAATTCTTTCTATTGGGACAAGCCCCACACAATTTTTTTCTAACTACCACATCTAGTTATTTTGCTGAGGGCCCATGCAATATCGGATAATCTCAACACAAACCTTCGATATAAATTGGGAAGGCTTAAGAAGCTCTAAATATTAGTGAGCATGGTTGGGGCTGGTCAGTGATAGATGACTTGGATCTTGGTTGGATCAACATGCACAACATGTGATCCGGATTATTTTCGACATGAAATGAGAGCGGAGATTTAATAAAGAAATGCACAGAGATATCACGTATATTCAGTAATATAACATAAATATATTAGATATGCAACCATAAACATAGAGATACAGTAATACATGATTTCTATTAATGAAATAAATGTACAGAGACTGTAAAAATATAAAGTGAAAGACTCGCTAGAATGGTTGCAGCTTATCTCTGAGAAGAGATGTGATGACTACTCACATTCGCAAGAAGATGATTACAATGAGGCTCTGAATGCCTTTTTACAATAACAGGAATTCAAAAATTCCTAGACATCCAAAAACCTAACCCTAGGAGATGAAGTTCCAAAAGTCATGTGGGCCCCGTTTGGGTAAGTGAGTACATCAACTTCTCGGGGTCGTAACTTTTGCATACGATCTTCGTTTTAGGCGTGTGATAGATCGTTGGAAAGGTATTGTCGAGGAGATTCATTTTGGGGAATCAATCATGCCTTTGTCTATCATTGAGAACCTAGATATCGAAAAAAAATCATTTAGGCCCTCAAAATGGCCCCAGAAGTTAAAACCTGCTAAAAATAGTAAATTGCCAAAATTGCCAAAAAACTGTTTTGAGCCATTTGGAAAAGGTGGGTGGCCACCGATATCCACCTGGATCAGCATGTGCATAAACAATGTAGCCAAGGTTCTAGACCTTGTCCGTGCCGAAGGAGCATTTTTCCAAGTTGGAATATAGCTTGTGTCATTGCAGAGTGTGTAGAACATGTTGAATATGCTGCAAGTGTTATGACCAAGTCTTATTTTAGATGAGGATTTCATCCAGATACATCACCATAAAAGAATTAGTAAAATTATACAATATATCATCCATCATCCTCCTAAAATTTGTTGTGGAAATTTTCAAACCAAAGGGCATGACCAGCCATTCAAAAAGACCTTCTTTTGACTTGAAGGCAGTTTTCCATAAATATTTTAGTTCTATTGGGAACTGATGTTATCCAAACTTTAGATCAATCTTATTAAATTATTTTTCCCCCTTGAGTTGATCAAGGAGATCGTCGATTCGGGGAATTAGGTACTGGTTCATGACTATGATTTTATTTAGGGCCCGATAATTAATGCAAAGTCACCCAGTCCCATATTTCTTCTGCACAAGTACAATTGGGCTTCCACAAGGTGATGAGATGGGTTGGATTTTCCCCTTGTTGAGAATTTATTGGATTTGATGCTTTATATCCTCATTTTTATAGCATAGAGCGATGATATATTGGCCCATTGGGTAACGGTGCGTCAGGGGTTAGATCAATGGGATGCTTGACCTGATAGTGTAGAGGTACCCCAGTAGGTGATGGGAAGATGTCTATGTATTCTTCCACGATATTATCCACTTGATTCTGATGAATGGAGAGGTCAGTCGCGAAGGCCATGGATGTGGCTGCAACCTTTCGCTCACTCTAAGATTGAATAATTAAGAATACAAACTTAGAGGTCTGAGAAATGACCTTCCTACATTTCTTAGTAGAGATCAAGGAAATAACACTAGGTGGGACTTCCTTGGTTATCCAGTAAAATTTCCTCTTCAAAGTAATAATAAAACTATGAGGCATAGACTCATATACAACATGAAATTTCGATAAATAAGGTTGTCCCAAAAGAACATCACAAACTTCAAGGGGAGAAACATCACACAATACCTCATATTTTAATGGTTTGATTCCATACGACATATCACATTGTTGGTTGATGCGAAGATCACTTCCTTGACAAATCCATCTGATGGTGTAGAGTTGTGGGTGTGGCGTTGTCTATAGGGCTAGCCACTTGACAACTTGTTCTAAGATGATGTTCTTTTGGATACTTATATCAACGATGAAGTGCATTGGGGTTCCTTTTACCCACATCTATGAATGAAATAGGAGCTCATCATCCTCTGTCTCATTAGGTTTATCGAGATGGATCTTGGTGGTAGAAACAGTGCCATTGGGTTCCACATCAATGATCTATCTCCCCTTTCCTGGTTTTGAATCATAGTCGAAACCCACATCTAATTGAGATTTTTTTACCTCAACCACAAATTACTGCTTTGAGCAGAAATAAACAGTGTTATGCCAGGAGCTCTTATGGAAGTCACACCACTTCCTGATGTCTTTTTTTGTCTTCCCATTGTCCTTATTTTCTTGCAAATTGGACTGGTTGTCTTGAGGTTGGCCATATTTTATCTATCCTTTTTTATGTGGGTTGGAGCTTCCGTTTCTATGCTTTTATTGTGAGGGGTTCCTAGACCCAAACTTCCACAACTTTTGTTTCATATTCTTCTCGATTTTGGTGGCATATCGATAGGCTGCACCCAAGGATGAGATTTCCAAAAACTCCAATTTTTTCTAGATGTATCTATGCATACCACCACATTACTTGAGCACAATATGTCACTTAAAATATTCTATACCCATCTTGGTGCACAAGGTATGGAAGACATTAGTGAACTCTGGCACTGTTTGGTCTCTTTCTTGCCGCAGTGTGGTCCATCTTGTATACAAGTCATCATAACTTCCAACAGGGTAGTATTGTTCCTTAATAAAATCCCTGAAGGAACCCCAAGTGGGTGTAACTACAAATAATTTGGATTCCTCTATTTCCTTTTTCTCATATAAATTCTCCCACCAATATTTGACATGGGGGATGACCTTTAGGATCACAAACATAATCTTTTCTCTATTAGAAAAGTTATGGATAGAAAAATATCCTTCTAGAAGGTTTAACCATTTATCTATGATATCAACAACTATTTGACCTTAAAATATCAGAATATAAAAGTTGATCTATACCTTGAAGGGGGTGGTTCTTCCTCTTGTGGTGGATGCGTCGCTTTTTTACAGTCATTGAAGGATTTGTGGAAAGTTATCCATCATCTCGTTCCTTTGTCACTCAGGGGATTCCTCGAGCAACATTTTGAAAGGATATCCTGTCCCATCATATTTTTTTTTTCCTGTCATGGACGATTTCTTGGGCATGTGAGAGACGTTTTTCTCAAGAGAAACAAGCTAGAGCCCCAACTCTCTATACCCTGACTACATCAGCGACATGCATTAAAAAAAACGACAAGCAACAGACTTCTCTGATACCACTGATCCATATTTATGAGAGGAACGAAATGAAACCATAGATTGATAATATTAACAAAGATACATAGTGAAAAATAAAAAATATACATAGTGAAAAATAACAAAGATACAGTAAAACTTGGTTTCTATTAAATAAAAAATATGTTGAAAACTGTAAAATGCAGACTGGAAACAAGGTTGTTATAATTGCGACAACTTATCTCTGAGAAGAGATGTGATGACTACGATCATTCACAAGAAGATGATTATAATGAGAATATAAATGAATTTTTACAATAAAGATGAATTCCAAAACCCTAGACATCCAAAAGCCTAACCCTAGGAGATGAAGTACCAAAAGTCATGTGGGCCCCGTTGGGGTAAGTTAGTACATCAACTTCCTGGGGTCGTAACTTTTTCATACGATATCTATTTAGGGCATATGATATCTCATTGGAAAGGTGATGAAGATGAGCTTAATTTAGGGGGCTCAAACAAAGCCTTATGATATGATTGAGGTGTTTGATCATGAAAAACCATTGTTTAGGCCCTCAAAATGGCCTCAAAAGTCTAGAAACCGAAAAGTTGCTAAAAATAGCAAGTTGCTAAAACATTGTTTTGAGCCAGTTGGACAAGGTGGGTGGCCATCGAGATCCTCCTGTATCACTAAATGATATCACAAAGACGAATGCCTAAAATTCATGCAATATTTGGCGACAGGAGCACCAAATCCATTACCAAGATGGGGATATTGTGAGATATGTAAGAAATGGGGACATCATCCAACTAAGTGTCCATTACTATAGAAGTATCAAAGTACACCAAGGAACTTGTTTTGCAATTTTTTCAAGTCTAATGGAAATGAATACAAGGGTTTATGCATGTTTGAATTGACGAGGGATTTCACTTCAGATATGTACAGGATTCAAGAGGAGAATTTTGCAACAAAGGGAGGTGTTCCACCATATAATAATCAAAGAGTCTTTAATCCAAGGAACATAGGAAATTTTGGCAGAGGTCAAGGAAGAGGAAATTTTGGTAGAAGAGGAAGAGGATTGATTATATGTTACAATTGTAATCAACTAGTACACTTGGCCAACGACAGCCTGAATCCATCTACAATGTGAACATATTGTAGAGAACTAGACCATGCAACATGATATTGTCCCAAACTAGTTGTGAAATGGCAGGACAGAGGAAACCAGAATAAGAATCCAAAAAAAAATGTGCAGAAAATATCAGCTGAAAAATGCAATGAAGGACCAAGAATAGAAGTTTTTACGCATAAAGGAGCTAGAACAAGAGTTGATATGACAATTGAAGGAAAACTGACTTAGCAATGGGTAAGGAAGTTAGCAGTGTCTATGCCAAACTTTGATCCTCAACTAGAAAAGGATACTTATCAGAGAGAAAGAAAATAAGTACTCAAACATGATTGGGGAGCATTAACATCATCCATGCCTCATGTCGAAGATCACATTGTGCCTAAGAATCCAACTGGAAAGGTAAGAATACTAACACAATTCTTGAGAATTTATGTAGAGCTAATGAAATATGAAACTGTGTTGAGTACACTATATGAAATTATTGATCATTTCACATGAGGAAGGGAAAATCCAATCACACAAAGGATGGTGAATCAGGTACTGCACATGAAAATGACCAATGGAGAATTCAAATTTAGTGCACAAATTGGGGAGTATAATGTGGATAATGTTATATTGGACTTGGGGTATGATGTGAATGTTTTACCTAAGCATACATAGGGGATAATGGGAAAATTGAAGTTGGTATGGTCTCCTATTCAGGTAAGGCTCATGAATGAGCACAAAATAGTACCGATTGGTCATTTGACAGGAGTACCTGTGAACATAGATGGGGTGTACAACATGGAATACTTTGAAGTTATTGAGATGGTGGATGACAATAAACCATATCCAACATTGATGGGACTGGAATGAGATTTTGATAACGAGGCTATCATCAAATTGAAGAGGAGGGAGATGATATTTGAAGTTGGATATTTGAAAGTTACTTCACCCTTGGACCCATTAGAAGGAAATATATACATAGAGCCAACCAAAGGATATGACATTGACAAATTATATAACATGAATGCGTAGATGGATGACTATGACAACCCTACTGCACATGGTGCGCTAAGTTGGAGAATTATCAGTGCATGTGCATCATAATCATAGGAATTTCTAGAGAATTGGTAGTAGAGAATGCATGAAGTCTCAACTAGATAATGTGCACACATAACTCAATCCTTGCACTGGATTGGAATAGAGCTATGTGATTCACCCAGGTATGATGAATTAACTGATATAAGTTTGTTTGTAAAGGAAGTTGAGTTGTAGGTACCTGAACATCAAAGGATGTTGGCACTAGATGTTTTCCTAAAAGTGACTCTAACCAGATGGTGGGCTACACACAGAGAGGGGATGAAAGACTGCCTAGATTGTACAAGACTAATGCAAGTCGGGTTTTGTAACACAGTTGACCCCTAAGTACCTTTTTAAGGGATGGGGTATAAATTTTTTCCTTGGTTTTGAAGCTACTTGAATCCCTTGGATAAGAGCACCATTTCCTTCTTCTCTCCGATATCTTTCCAATAACTACAAACTTGTCCAAAACTGAGTTCTGGTTCGAGATTTATGAACATAGTTACCAACTTAACGAGAACTCTACAAAATTCTCATTTTTGGGGGGGTCAAGTTTTTTACCCCATTTTTAAAAATGGTGCTACCAGTAGCACCCCCTCCCTTTTTAGGTGGTTTTTTGACATTTTAAATTTTCTGATACATAAGGTTTCCACTGTTTTTTTTTAAATGTTTTTTTTTTTCATTTATTTTGAAGTTGTTCAAATTTTTTTTCTCAATGGTATTTTTTCATCTATTTTCAAACTTTTCTATTTTTTTATTCAATGGTGTTTTTAATCATATTTCCATGCTTCATCCAATGCTAAAAATGTTGTACACCATTTTTTTTTAATTAAGATTTTTCATATAATTATGTGTCCTTAATTAAGTTATGGTTCCATACTTTTTAAATATAGTGGAAAATATAATGTTTAACACATTTTTTTACCTTTACTTCAATACATAGAAAATAATTGTAGTTAAATAATACTATTTTTAAATATTTAGCAAAAAAATATAATTCATTTTTTTGGATCAATTAAAAAATAAAAAAAAAAGAAAAGAAAAAAAAAAGAATTGAAATAAAAAAAAAAAACCATTTAAAAAACAAATTTAAATTAAAAAAAACCATTGAAAAAAAACCAAAAAAACAAAAGAGGAAAAGAAAACAATAAAATTAAAAAAATATATAAAAAATAAAAAAAAATAAAGGAAAAGCTAAAAAAAAAAATTATAGCCCAAAACAACTTTAAAAAGGTGAAAAAAACCCCAAAACATTAAAAACTTATATACAAAAACCCCAGAATAAAAAAACCTAAAATAAAATTTTAATA
>JZKD02S0532995.1:87007-101961 GCA_000966675.3 Picea glauca
ATATAACATGGCACTATCATGCCCCCAATTGCCATCCTTTAGAAATGGCGTGGCCGTGGAAGAAGGGTTTACATGGGAAGGTCTCTATCGATTCGGCGCGGGCTTATTCAATTCCCCAACCTCGATGCTTCCTATTTTCCATTTTTCCTTACCATGTGACCGATATTGGAACCTAGTCCTCCTGACTTCAGCATTTCCATGCTTTGTTGTACAACACTAAAGCTTCTCGGAGACCCAAAGTCATGGAGCATCTCTCTACTCTAGAATCTATGGTGGAGTTGTGTCCACCTTTGAATGTAACGGTTAAAATTTTCATGCACTTAACACATCACTTAGACTTGACTAGAGAGGTGGGGTCCCACACCTAATTCATTTTCAATCCCATGATAACATGTGGAGCTATCCAAACTTTCCACATCACCATGATGCACGTGGGCCCATCCTATCAAAGCTTGACACTACAACTGGGGAAAATTCGGTTCTTCGACACTTCGATGCTTCAACTAATTTTCTCTATTTGCAAATCCTCTAAAGTTTCGAACCCCAGAGCATTTCCACGTGGCTCCAACCCTTCATCCCTTTTTGGAGATTGTGTATTAGCACTCCAAACACCCGGAGTTATGAAGTATCGAAATCCCAGAGTAGGTCCCTCTTGCATACGTGTCTTTATGCATGGGTGTCCCTACTACCATCTGCCACCTGGAAGATATGTGGAAATCATGCACATTGACATGTGGTACCCATCTCTCCAACTCTATAACATATATGATAAATCAGTAGGACATGTGGCGTATCCATGTGCTGACATGTGGTGGCTTTGTCACATGATAAGACTCCATCGTGTACTTTGTTCACTTTGTCCGTTGATGTCACTCCAACCTTCGACGCTTCGGGAAAATTCCATGCCTTGCAACATGAATCACCTGATGTGAGGTTTAGTCGAAGATATAAAGAGTGATATTACAACCCATAATATTCCCTGGTTTGATCCAACGGAAGACATTTGGCAGAAGACAAGGGTAAAACGTGGCCCAATCAACTGGTGACACATGTCAAGGTCTATTTGACACACAAGGTATGTGAAAGTCACAAATTGAGGTGACATGTGACACACCTACTATTGGTCCACGTCACTCCGGCCTTCGACGCTTTGGGGATATTCGCATTCACCAACATGTCGAACCTCCCGGAGTAGGAATTCATCGGATTACTTTACGTTATCCTTTCACTAGGATCGATCTAATGGTCAAGAAGGGTCTTGAAGGATCCTTAGATCCACGATCCACATTACTTTGCAAGTTTGACATTCGGAGCTTCTGGTTGTTTAACACCTTTTCTCTCCCATAGTAGGTCAATGTTGAATGACCACGATGTAGATCCAACAATCATGGGAGATCATGAATATCCTCAGATATACGACCCACATTGCTTCGCAAGTTCATATTTCGAGGATTCCAACCATTTAACACCCTTTTTCTCCTAGAGTGGTCAACGTCAGGCTAACCACGATGTAGATCCAATGGTCAGGGGAGATCATGAATATCCTCAGATCTATGGATCGTGTTATTTCACGACTGAGAAGTGGATCGAGGTTTAGCAAGGGAATGAACTATACGATAATGGGTAAATGACAACCAATTGTCAGTCAATCATCAAGTTATCGATCTGACATGTCACCTTCAACACATTTAGGATGTTTTAATGTTCATTCACCTCGAAGCTCCAGATTCCTGGAGTCCCGAATAAATTATCTCATTTTTTACTGTAGCGAAGGGTTCCATGGTATCGGTCCTATAGAACTTTTTCAAGCTCCATAGGCTACACTCCTAACTCTTAACTGAAATTTGGTTAAGTTCATGGGCATGACCCTGTGGTATATTATACGATTGGTTTGAAGGAAGCACCTTCCATTCACATAACTCAAGTTCTATAATGGGGAAAGCTGTCTTCAAGGGATCAATAGGACTTTAGTAGCCCCATGGAGTTTGTCCCGGCTCTAGAACTATGAAGTTGGTCCTTGGTAATACACCTTGATGATTTTCCAACCAGCACAGAAACCATAATATTATTCCTAATTTCATTTGAATACCCATGTCTAATAGTTCTATTGTTGCTAAGAAGAGGAAAACAAAAAACATTCAAATGCAGGGGTTCACATAAGAACAATACGAATTACTAATATTAATCATGCAATGAAAATTTTAGTCATAGACACAGACATCCAACAACTAATTTCAATTCTAGTACACAAGGTATATAAAATACTTATATGTTACAGTTGATCACTGACCAACTGACTATGGGTTTTCTCCTTTCCACCCAACCATAGGCTCAGAGGAATTCATTCTTAGTGCTCTGGCCACCCCCGTGCCAATCCATGATATCACTAGGGAATGTTTTCAATTTCTCATAGATCCTTTCTCTATCCCATCCTCTATGAGGTTTATCAGATGCTCCCTCGGCATCAAGCTCATGACCTTCTTCTCAGGACATGTGTTCTGCAAACTCTCAGAGATCCTTTCTCTTGTTCTCTCCAGTAACCAAAACTGCTTAATCTTTTAGTTATTCTTCTAATTTGGAGAGACTCACATACTCCTCTCTTTTTATGAATGGTATCTCCCCCTTCTCTTGCACGTCCTCTCCCCCTTTTCCCCAGGGGAGTTCTATACCTTTCCTCTTCCTTCTGTCAGAAGGAACTCGGGTCAATCTAGGCGTACAAGAAATTGCGCTCTATGGTAATTTGGGCCGACAGTATTTTGTCTCTTCAGCCAGACCCTCAATGCTTCCATTCATTGGGGTAGTTTATTTTTCAACCACCATCCCTTTTCCCATCAACCAATTTTTCCTTGGGATTATGATGAGGCTTATTATTTCAACAAAGAGAATTTGGGGTCATTTTGACATAATGAACCCTCTCTATAGTTTCCTCACACTTTCCTATAGTGATACCATGGCTAGTACTTCAAGGATTCACCCCCACAGTTAGTTATTGGAAATCTAAACAATAATACATTTACATCGTTCACATGCCATAGCATGGTGATCATAATTAATGATTAATTACAAGCTGGGGGGAACATGGGTATTACAATCCCCTCCCATTTAAAAGGAACATTGTCCTCGGTGTTCTTTCTTGATAACACCTGCCATGCCTTTGTATTTCAGTTCCGTCAGAAATATTGATCCTCTTTCTTGGTCAGGTCCTTTCCAGACCCTTGACCTTCATCACCTTCCTTCAATAATTTTGGACAAAAAACATATTAATCACAATTTCATGTGAAAACATCTTATTGTTGTGCAATATTCAAGAGGAAAGATTTCATAATCCAACACAATACTTATATGTGTAGATAATGTATTTTCATCCATATGTTTGTCTTATTATGTTAGCTCGTTATTTTTCCTTGACATATAGATTGTGTGCATGATCCCAATCAATAGTTTCTAAGAATTATCAAAGTCTACTCTTCCTTGCAGTCACTCACCCTCCAGGCCCAGGCTCAGGCACCCCCTTCTATGCTATACAGTCCCTCGGGTGATCCATATTGCATTTCCAAGGACTTGTCTCACAAGAATATTTCTAGAGACTCCATTGAGCGTTATAGTCAAGGCATTCCTCATACTTGATCTATCAAGGCATCCCTCCAGTTTGTGTTACCACAACACAACATATTCTAGGGAAATCATGGCTTACCACAGGGTTCTCATGTCTCAAAAATAGCCTTTTTTATGCTTTCCATATTGAAAACCTTCATATGTTCTCCCTAGACAAATATTTTCATCTCACCTATAACACGGGTATATAGAAATTATGAGATATCATCAACAATTTCAAATTCATAATTTTCTTGCAAATATGTCATCCACAAATTTCCAAATTCCACATTTATTTTCATATTTGTTTTGCACAATAACCAGATTCACAAGTATGGGACTTTTCTTCCCATAGCAGTTTGGCTCAGTAGGAAATTGGTCTTCCTTATGGGCTTACAACACTGCCATATCCAAGACCCTTTTCTTCTTGCATTTTCAACATTCCTCAGCCAAACAAATTGTTAGTTTTCATGAACCTTATATTTTCAAACCATGCATACTAACAGTTCAAGTAATTTTCATCTATTCAAGGGTACAAAGAAAAATTAAATGTCATTAATTATGTATGCATCCTTCCAATCATACCAAATTTTCCAAATGCAACTCAAATATCATATGACTTTAATCAATGTGCCAATATTCATGGCCACATTCATACCCAATGTACCCTTACATTGGGTTCAAGTTTTCCATACTTATGACAAGCACTTTTTCATAGTGTGTTGGAGCTCAACCAACCTCTTCACCATAAGGTTTAATCATTCTCAATCACTCTTACAATAGGACTATGCTTCCTGCTACTGATTGATCACGATCCCAAATCAACACATATGAAACTAAAAGTTTCTCTTGAATGCACCCGAGCATTCTTCTTTCATTAGTAACCAAGGTTCCAACACTCATTTCCACCCAAATTATCTTTCATTTAACACCTATACAATTAAATCATAGTATTGGAAGGTTCTCCTTCCTTAATGGGAAATCCATTGTCTGCCCTTGTATGCAAACATGCATTTCCTCGATGCATTCCATGAAATGTGCTAACTATGAGCACCTTGATTCCCAATATCCTTAGATTGGTCATTGTACCCATGGTACTTATTACTCATGAATTTTATTGAAAGTATTTTAACTCATCCCTGACTGGCATAGACTTCCTCTCTCTATTATTCATATTTGTCTTTCCTGAATCTTACCCTACCTGGGTAGCAATGTCATACAATAGCCACTCAAAATTATTTGCATACAATTAAGATCATGAAATATTTTAAGAAGGTATTCTTACCCAATCCCTTCATACCTTATGCCTCATAGGAATGAACACTTTTATGCCTTTTTCTGGATGCTAGTACCCTTTCTTTGATTTTTACCTCATCAACAGTGCTCCATGGAGCTCCCAAATTCCCTTCAACAATCTTTCAAAAACAACCTTCTTGCATTCATCCTCTGCTTGAGGTTTTCCATCATTGGTAACTTTCTTTCCCAACAATTTCTATTTATTTTCTATACATGGCATATATCACAAATACATTAGTCATCATGTAAAATAAAAATGTTTGTATCATAGCATTCCAATCAATAAAACAGTTTTAGATATGTCCTAGCATATCTTTATGCACTTCATCACATTATCCTTAATGTTTTCATGAGTGCAACACAAACAATTCTCAATTATTTATACAGTCATACAACCATTATCACTATGATGTCAAAACATTTACTTTCATCAGTAAATCAATCTCTCGTACCAGAGAAATACAATAAACAACAAGGAAGGGTTCAAGGAACTCTTCCCTTGTCCAACTCCTTCTACATAGCCATGGAATTTCATTCCAACTGAGTTATTTTCCAAGACTTCACTACCTTTAAATATCATGAATTAACCAAGCCTATTCATTTGAACTTATTTATTTATGTTCTTTTTTCCAGTTTCAATTGTTTCCATAGCTTCTCTTCCAAGGCTTACAAATCTATTAAACAATTAAGATTTTTTAAGTGAGAAAAGTATTCGCCCTTTTCTCCTTCTTTGCTTATGAAATATACTCCCTACTGGGATCTCCCTGCTCTTTTCCTTGAGAAGCCTTGGTTAGGATCACCCTAACCTATTAGATACATCATCATTCTCCAATAGAAAAAAACATGTTCATAATGAATCATGGACCTGTGCATTATGCACATTACCATTCAGTTATCAGAATGGTCGACATTTATTAATTAGTCTTCCACTCATACATTACGTTGTAAATTGTAATCCAAGATTCTTATATATATGTGTGTGTGTGTGTGTGTAGGCTTGCATCCCATTGCTCAATTTTGAACAATCATTAAGGTTGTGACTTTGTTCTCCTGAAAGAGTATTTACGCAGTTCCTTTAGAAGGAACTCCTTCGGCATGCAACTCTTATTGCATATATATCACTATCTTTGATGGCGTCAACATTGAGTTATCTTCAGTTGTTTACCAAATATTCCATAAGGAATATAAACATGCATCTTTGTTATGCATCCAATTTATATATCCACACATATTCCTTGTTTTGTTAACTTACATCCATGATGTACTTAACCACATGCATAGACATAATCCTATGTGTAGCTACCATAGGTATATTTCACAGCTCACATACATCTTTACTTTAAAATCATTCAACTCATGATTGTTCACAAGCATTCTCATGCGATCCTAAAATACATAATCATGTTGCCTCTTATCATGACAACAGAGCATCCTTGATCATTTACTCTTTCATATATTCATACTATCCTTTCCTGAGGGAATGGAGCACATTCCCCTCAAGATATCATTCAAAACAAAACTTGCATGACTCTCCATAATAGAGTCAACCATGCATCCATGGTATTCATTCAATCTTGGAAAGTGCAATTTCATACCTTACATTTCACCCATACATCATACATGTGCATAATTTGTTAGAAAAATAGGACCGTGGAGCAATAAAATAAAACAAATGTGGAAACAAAACACAAAATATACACAATACAATAGAGACACAAATTTACATGGTTCACCCAGTGTGGGCTACGTCCACCAGAGAAATTGTCAGGTCCTTCCTTTATTATTATCCAGCATATGAAGGGATACAACCTACAACAAACATGTTGTAACTTCCTCTTCTTTCTCTCACAGTATCCTATCTCATAATACAATATTCACCATCGACCATAGCCACAATACATTTCCTTCATAAAAGAGGGTTGCCTTCTAGGGAAAAAAACCCTAACATAATCTCTACCATTAGATCTTCAAGCTTATAATAAATGGTCCAAATTTACAATGAAATTACAATATACATTTACAAGGAAAATTTTCCTTTAGGGGCTTCTCCCCTGAACCCCTACTGGGGGCCCGCTTTCCCCCAGCCAGAGGGATAGCCCCCCTGAATCCCGCAGAGGGGGTACCCCCCCTATGCACTCCCCTGCGTGGAAGAGTGTACATACTTCTGGGGTGTAAATACTTCATGGAGTATAAACACAACTGAAATTAAAAGACCTCTGAATCAGGAAGATAATCAGGCTCCACAACCAATAATATCCCACTTGGAGACTGATCTCAACAACTCCACCGTTGTTGTATATGCTAGACTCTGAACCTTCTTGGACCTGGAAAATTTCTCATCTTCATCTTCATTCTTGAAGATGAACTGAAACTAAGAAGGAACTCAGTTTCTCCCTGGTTACTCCCTCTATTAACATGTCTGTAGGATTCTGGCTAGTGTGTATATTTTCCAACTTCAAATGTCCATCTTCCAAGGCGGATCGTATGAAGTGGTACCTCAACTTTATATGCTTAGTCTTCAAATGGAAGGTTGAGTTCTTTTCAAGATGAATGGCACTCTCATTATCACAGTACAACCTGCTATTATCTTGCTTCTTTCTCAATTCCTCCATAAACCTCTGTAACCAAATGTTGTGGTGGAAAATCCCCCTACGGACTAGCATTTAGGGTTATATTATGCATGCAGATAAGATCTAAAGAATCCTACTTTCTACCATCATCCCAGACCTAATCCCCATTTATTTTAAGCAAATACATGGTTAAACTAACATACCTTGTTCCAGACATTCGATGTCGATCCTTCTTCATGCTTGATTGCTTGTTAGTAGCTATCCTCCCAAGACTGACCTGCGTACAAAACAAGCGACAAACTCTACATGCATTTGTTCTACAGATTAATGGGTTAGAGATTCAAACATATATTCACTAAAATATGAAGAACTCATATAGTGGGATGGGAAAAGAATTTCCTTATTATTAACTTTAATGAATCAACTTACAATGTCAAGACCGACCACCGCTCCGCAAACTCGATCTTGAGCTCCTCTTCAAATGTCCTCCAACTTCTTTGCTCTATATCTCTCTTTTCAAAAAGATGGCTAAAGGGTTGGGACAATGGGAATGTGCAATTGGGTAGAGTTTCTTTACTATTATTCTCCTCTTCCAAATGGGACCCCTAAGCCTTCTTTTATAGGCTATAAGAAGCTAGGTATTTGGACAAACCCCGGGCCATGCATGGCTGGGAGTTTCAGTTAACTCACCCAAAGTTGTGTGTTTCGTCGGCAACTTTCATTTTTTCATGCTTTTTTAGGTACACGCTGGTTGTTTTAGGTCAGATAGCATGTACACACATGCAGTAATGGAGTAGGGCACATGGTCCCTTATAAAAGATGTTTTTTAAAGAGTTGTTCAACAGTGTTTTAGAAAAGAAGGAATCTGAGATGAACTAATGCTAGGTAAGCATGTATGGTACAAATTAGGGTTATAACAGATGCCCCTTAATGTGTGAGGTCATAAGAGCATCTGATGGCCGAAATACATTACCAATATTTACTGATGTGCCGAACAAGTGAGCCCAGGGACCAAGAACCGGGAGGCACCATCTGCAAAATAACAAATGTCTCACTGAGGCGGGCATACCCATGCTCGGGATAAAATAGAATCATGGCTACCAATAAAATACACTATATATCCATGTCAAATAACTATATAAAGTGTAGCCGTGAACAACACACAACGGAGCTACATCTTGAAATCAAAAAGATATACATATAGAGTATCCATCTTCTAGAAGCTGATACGACCTGATGGTTGGAGATGAGATCTTTAGAGCTCGAGAAACAACTTCAAAAAATCTTCAAAATTTGGGTAGGAGTGTAATATGAGTGTACGAATTTACTACCTAGAGGTCTTTGACGGCTCGTCGGTCATGGACTAGATAATATTTATTGGAACAAGGACATGATTGGACATTTAGGATGGTCGGGTATGAGGGAAAGAGACAAACTATAGAGGGGCTGACTCATTAATTTCGAACAAGGACTTGATTGGACATTCAAGATGGTCGGGTATGATGGAAAGAGACAAACTTCAGAGGGGCCGACTCATTCTTGGTGAAAAACTTCCCTTAGACAACAACATGACAAATGATGAGACTAAGGCAGCATGGCATTAACATAAGTTTACAAGGAAGGAGGCCACACAAACTCTCCATATGTTTGGAAGAATAACCAAATGGAGGAAGACACAGCTCAATGTAGCGAGAAAATATTCCTAGGGTCATATTAAATCCCAGGGTTTGATGAACAAACAGATAGATGTGCTTTATCCAAGGGCGACTCATTATGCTGTCAATAAAAAAAATACTTTTCCCTTCCTCTTTTTGGGGTATATTTGATTTTTTTGTCTTTTTCAATAATTTTGGAAAAAGAATAAAAGAATGTTACATTACAAAGGAGAATCGAGTGTCGTAAACATACTAGTTCCAAGCTCACGGAAGACAGGGATGTTCAGGGAAAAGAGACATATGCAAGAAAAGGACACTTGGAAAAATCCTCCAGGGGCCAAAGGTGTCAAGACACAGAGGAAAAATGCTACATGGCTTGTGTATAAGTCATGCTTTAGATGGTTTGGTTGAGAGAAACATGGAGCTAGCATTAGGTCAAAAACATGGGTATGCAAATGCGATTAATAAAACACACAATGGTAACGTCCTTCGATGTAAGTTTAACGAGCCCAGAGAAGGTAAGGTCGATGGTTTTTCATATTTAGAGAGTCTGAAAAAAATTAAAAGGAGACTCCATTGGGGTACCTTTTTCAAAGGTAATCTAGTCGGTTCGAAAAAGGGGTAATCTAGCACCGACAAGACGTCTATTCAAAACCATTTTAACGAGTGTGATAAGGACAAGCTCACTCGGCCATTTTTTCACTTTTAAGGAGTTTGAAAAAATCTTAACTATGGACTCTGTCAGGAATGTTCTTCTGGACCAGTTTAACGAGTGTGAAAGAATAAGGTCACTCAGTGATCTTTTCAATTTTAGGGAGTCTAAAAAGAGCTTAACTATAGACTCCGAGGGGGTTCCTTTTTCGTAAGTTGAGTCCCTCAGGCCTGAAAAAGGGGTAAAATTATACCTGAGGGTACTCTTCTAGAGAACTGAAGTTCCATAGAGTATACCTTTATTCATACAATTGACCGTCCAGATCGAAAAAGGGGTAAACTACCGCTGGACAAACGTGACTTCAAATTTTAGTTTAACGAGCATGAAAGGCCACAAGATCACTTGGCAATCTTTTCATGTTTAGAGGGTCTGAAAAGGGATTAAATGAAGACTTGTTATATCTTTTGGGAGTCTCAAGGGTGAGGTCAAGAGTGAAAAGGAATCATGCAAATGAGGCTCAAACTCGTAATCCGGAAAAATAACAAGGACTCCCGAGCCTACAGTGATTAGAGACAGCATGGATACCATAATGCAACCAGGATCTACCTAGGGCATCCATGTTCCGGTAAGCTCTACCACCAAGTCGCGACACTTCTAAAACAACTATGATGGTTCTGTGTCGCAACCTAATGGGATCGATCCTATGGAAAAGGAAAAAGACAATGAGATACAAAAGTCAGGGTAGAAACCTAACCTACATGTTCAAGTTGATCCTCAGAAATTATTTTTTTTCACAGACCGTCAAAAATTACCCAAAACTCCAAAAACGTATTCCAATACCCGATCATATCCCTCCCATGCAACTCCTGAATCACTCTAAATGGTTTTTGGTTTAAAGAAAATGATAAGGGAGGCCAAAAAAGTGACAAAAAGAGGCCAAAAAGTCTATAAATAGAAGCTGACAACTCATTATCACCATTGTTGATTTGGAAATTGACTCTGGAGCCAAAAGACCCCCTTTGATAAAAGTGGTGATTCTGAGAGCTACAGTGGATGAAATGAACTTTTTTCTGGACCAAGTAAGTACAAACTCTCCTATATTTCATTTTAAGTCTTTCTTTTTGCTTTAGGTTTCATTTTTTGGGGGGGCATCGACCTTTAAAAGGTTGTCCCTAGGTCCATACGGGTTGTCTCAAGATAGGCTGCATGTACATTCAGGCAAAGTAAACCCTGCATGCGTGTACACACGACTGTTAGTATTACAGCCCACGTGGACCCCCTTTTTGAATGAAAAAAGATTAAAAATCAAGGGTTAACCCTTCTTAACCTTGGTGTTTTGCAGGATGTATGTCCACTGGAGATAAAGAGAGCATGAAGAGGTTAGTGAGTTGGTTGGGGAAGACCCCAATGTTGTGGCTTCTTTGATGTAATGTGGGTTACTCAAGTTTTTCTTATTTCCTTTTATGCAGGCACAACCTAGGCTATTGAATGCCTTGGTTGACTACTGGCATCCGGATGCAGAGGCATGCATGTTAGAGGGGCAGTCACGGGTGCCCATGACCGAGGAAAATTATTTTTTGACTAGCCTCTCTCAGAGAGGGGAACCAGTCAACTTCCAGACTTTTCCTTAGAGGCCGCATAACATAGTGGAATTGATAGGTCTTTATTTTGAGGCTGATACAGACCGCTCGAGCTCATAGGTGCCCATAAGAAATATTACTGACTTATCGCTATAGGCGATAGTGTTTATTATTGGGTGAATCACTAGTTCTATGACTCTACATCAAGTGTCCCGTGCACAGATGAACTGTGCAGTTTAGTGCTTAAATGCACAAATATTTGATTGGAGTACCACATTGCTTGAGTGTATGAAGAGGCAGTTGACAGATTTCCATTTGCGGACACATAGGAACTTTGGATTCGGGACCGTTCTATGCTTGTTTTTCATTGAGAGAGTTCCAATATTTAGTCCTCGAGTAGTGGTACGAGGACATCAGGCCTCTCTTCCTGCTATGTGTAGATGGGAAGTATTTCTGCCACGATAGGGTGGTGGAAGGAATAATGAGTCCTTCGATGATGATTTCTTTGCCTAGCTATCATGAAAGATCCCAGTTATTGAGGATTACCCATATGCAGGGATTGATTTTTTGAGGGATCCTGAGATACCAGTACCTCCTGGTGAGGAGCAAGGAGAGATGGGTAAGTATCCATCAATTTTTTTTTGTTGTTTTTGTTATATATATCATTTTTATTTTGTTATACCAGAGTTTTTGACATATATGTGTTCGTTGTGTGCAGATGTGGGACTAGTGAGACCGGCTGACTATGCGAGGAACAGGTGTCGTCCTCAGCCAAGGGATGCACTTTTCGCCACAGGGGGACCAACAGTAGCAGGAGATCTTCCAGTCGAGGAGGTTGAGAGGGTATTGAGATGAGTCGATCGGAACTTTACTACACTCACTCGCACGATCCCTATGGAAGAGATTGAGGACCTACCACCATCTATGTAGCCTCATGTAGTGGGGCCACCACGGACGTGGGTCCAGTTGTTTCGGCATCTAGCCAATGTTGTGGATCAGTATAATAGGTCCCATAGGCCCTGACCTTAGATAGACATTTCACGTGCCATGATAACTACTTCTATAGATTTTTTTTGGGCATAAACCCCATGAATCGTTATTGGTCATATTTTTGAGGCGCTTACATCCATCTGTGTACTCTGGTTACTTTATGATATTATATATGGATTTTTATGTCTTTTGTGTCTCATGGATCATGTGTGCTAAAAATGTATTTACATGTTTATGTGAATGTTCTTTCATATGTGTGCAAGATTCCAATCTAAATTTTGATTAGCTAGAGTATCTGTAACTTGGTTTAATCTCCTAGGAACATGAAAATATGTAATATAATCAAAGTTTCGTTCTAAGAGACATACCCTAAGGAATCGTTGGTGTAAAGTCGGATCATGAACCCAATATACTCTGTTTAACTGAGACACAACCAACTGAGCGTCGAGATAGACCCGGAGATGAGAGATACCAAATGACAAAGTGTCATGAAGCAACTCAATAACTGCACTATATTCAGTGACATTGTTTGTGGTGTCACCTAAGCATATACCTCCGAAAGATAATAACTGGCCTCGAGGTGTAAAGATTACCCAAGCTGTGAAGGAAAGCCTTTGATTGTGTTGGCTAGCACCATTTGCATACCTAATTAACACCTTAGAATCACTTGACATCTGCCATAGTGATGAAAGATAACATCAACAACATGTCCATAAGACTAAAAGGAACTAGAAAGTAATAGTACAAAGACTATACATATGTTACAAAAATTTACCCACACTGACCTTCTTATGAGTAATACTTCTTGAGGTAGAGCCCATTTCTAGGCTCCGCCAAAGAATTCCCTTCAAACTCAACAAGACGATAAGTGCCCCTTTTTAAAACCTCTTTTATGATGAAAGGTTCGAACCACATGGGTTTGAATTTTCCTGCCCCCAGGGGGTCCTTATCTTGGTCATAGACCAGGACAAGGTTGCATTCAGAGAAAATCCAAGGACGAATAGACCTATCATACTAACATTTGACATTATGTGTGTGAGCCTCGTTGGCTAGGGCCGCATCATGACACTGCTCATTGAGCTGCTTAATGTATACTAACCGTTCTTCAAGTGGAGAAGTGTCTGGAAATAATCATACTGCCAACTTTAGGGACGTGATCTGACATTTGATAGGAAATACTGCTTCCATCCCGTATACAAGTTGAAAAGGTGAGAAACTAGTTGCAGTCTTAACAGACGTTCAGTAGGCCTGTAATGTCGAGTACAACATCAAATGCCAATTTGACTTGGCTGAGTTGATTGTTCTTTGTAGGATGGTCTTAAGAGATTTGTTTACAGCTTCCACTTGACCATTTTCTTAGGGGTAGTAGGGTGATGAATGTTCTTTCCATAACCCAAGCTTTGATGTTAATTCGTTCATCATCTGGTTCTGAAAGTGATTTCCATGGTCAGTGACAATGTTGCTCGAAACACCGAACCTTGCTATTATCTGATTGAATAAAAAGAGAGTTGCAGTCACTCCATCATCTTTAAACATTGGCATAGCTTCAACCCACTTTGTGAAGTAGTCTACAACTACGATGATATAGCGATGCCCCCTTGATGAAGGAGGGTTGCATGTATTGTAATCAATCCCCCACTTGGTGAAGGGACCAACTGTGATGACTTGAAACATGGGAGAGGTATGTGCCCTCATCTTCCGAGAGAAGATTTGGCATGGGTGAAACTTTTTGACCGATTCGATACAATCTTTGATAAGTGTCGGCCAGAAGTAACCTGCTCGTAGAATATTTTGGGTTGTTGCCAACCCAAACAAGTGACCGCCACAGGCTCCAGTATGGCAATCATTAAGCACAATAATTGTGTCTTCGTGAGTGAGACATCGATGCAGGATGCAGTCTACACCTCTCCGATACAATGTATCATCGAGTATGAGATAATTCTTAGCCTGATGGCGTATGTGTCGATGCTCATCACAAGAAGCAGAGGTGGGGCACTTCAAAGTCTGGAGATAGATAATTATATCTCCATACTAGGGATCCAAAGAGGTGATAAAAAACACATATCCTCTGATAGGCGACTCTTCGGGCATAATATCACCTGACTCAATCGGAAGTTCTGAAATAAGTTCTGTGAAGACCAGTGACTTTTTGGATTTTGCTGAAACAAAATATAAGTCAAACTCTTGGAGGAAGACTATCTATATACTAATCTTTCCGCCTGTTACCCTTCGTGTCAACATATACTGAAATGGATTCACGACAGCAATGACGGTGGTCTTGCGAAACAGAACATAATGACGGAACCGTTGAACAACATGGACTGCTGCCAACATAAGTTTTTCGATATGAGAATAATTGAGTTCCAGTCCTACGAGGCCTCGGCTCAGGTAATAGATGACATATTCTAAGAACAAGTCATCTTCTTGAACTAAGACCATGCCAATGGTTGACTCCATTGCAGCCATATATAATAAGAAATCATTGTTATAGTTAGGTGGCCGGAGCAGAGGGGCAGTTGTGAGTGCATGTTTTAATGCGGTGAAAGAGTGTTGAGCAGCATCATCCTAATAAAAAGGAACGTCTTTCTTAATTAAGCGCATAAAGCCCTTGGTGATC
>JZKD02S0532995.1:106478-127601 GCA_000966675.3 Picea glauca
AAGTTCCCTTTTTTGGTGGCATGTTGGCCAAGTATCACTTTTGAACCTTGATTTTGAGGTGGTTCTTCTAGACAATATTTCTTTTGTTGTATCTCCCAAGTTTTAGCCCTTCTGGGTATGAAACTTTATTTTATGTAGTTATCTGATATTTATTCTCTGCAATGCCACAGGTCTGATCAAAATTGGATGTGCCAAGTGGAATTTACGGTAACTTCCCAACAACTTGCCGATTTTTGTCCTTTCCATAATATCTCACTTGTATAGCATGCCCCACACAAAATAATTGATATAAAATTTGGAAACTCACACCAGAAATACTACAGAATTTCAACGATCCAATGAAACCAGTCCCACTCAATTTGGATACTCTAGGAAGAATTTATGATTGTTTTACCTGGAACACCTTCTTGAGAATAGTCAAATACCCTATCTTACATAGGGAGTATCTACAAATTTAAGATGACCCAGAAGCTAAAAATTTTACCATAGATACCTTGCTAATTTCTGTAAATATCCTCCAATGTTTAGGGTCCGAAACATTACGGAAATTTTTTTATAGAGAAAATTCTGCAATGACTCATTTCAGGATGATTCCAGAACCCTTGCTTGTACAGGATGTATCTCCAGAATTATAAGGCTTCAGGAGCTAAATTTTGAACCCAACGTACCTTGACTCGTATACTAAATATCCTCCAAGATGTTTCTTCTGAAACATTGTAGAAAAAAAGTTATGGTGAAAATTCCAAGGTGTCTCAGATGTAGCAGTGAAACCCCAAGACCTTTAGCTCTGATACCATATGTTAAGAACCAAATACCAATATAGAATAGAAAAACCTCAGAAAATGTACTCAACACCTTGAAAAAGAGATAATTTCAGATAATAAGCCTCTTCAAGGGGGAAACCTCCTTTTACCCAACTTAAATATTCAAGTACAAGATGATTCAAAATGAAAATGTCTCCTTGGTATATATAGGGGACTAGGAGGTATAATTACAACTAATGGCCTAAAGGCGACATAAATAAATAAAAATTACTAATATAATATGCCCCAATTAAGGGGTAATGAGCCAATATTAAGGCTTAACAAAAAAGGACTCTCACACTTGTCTAAAAACCCTAAAAAGAAATTTGATGAAAACTTTTAAATGAAAAAAGAAAGCTATGGTTGAGATCAAACCTAAGCTACTAAATTCTAGGACAAAGATTCAAAAAACCTGAGAGGTATAACTCTTGTCAAGGGAAAGGATGATTGCCTCACCCTTAACAAAAAATATCCTTCACAAGCACACTGCTGACAATTCAACAGCAAGTGTGTGCACACGAGTTGTGTAGAGCCAGAGGGAATGTACATGCGTGTTGGCCTTATACAGGCCGCTTGTATCCTTAAAACTATGAAACAAATAAAAACAGACAATCCAAACCAGGAAGAGACCATTGATACTGAGAACCAAGATCTCTTGAAGGCTTAGACACTTTCTTTAACAGAAAAAAGGAAACAATGTAAGGAAAAAATCGTAAAACAAATCAATCTGAGATGAACCCTAAGCTATAAACTGCAAACAACCAAGACTAGAAATAGTTCTAGAAAGCCCCGAGAATGACTAATTCTGACAGGGAAGAGGATGACTGGCTCAAAAATTTTATGGAATCATACACACTATTGTTACTTCTTCAGATAGCGTTTACACGTGGGTTGTAAGAAAGTAGGGTGTGGGTACATGCATGCAGACCTTATGCAGGCTGCGTGTACCTCTATGGGTCTCGAAAAAAACACTGTCAAGTGAAGAAACAGAGATAGATGGTATGGAAGACCAGAATCTCCATTAGCTCAGACTTTGCAGAAACTTCAAAAAATAGGAAAGAAAACCATTCTTTTAAAAATACCCAAAAATATTCCTAGTAACCCTAGAGACTTCCCCAGTATGGTCGCCAATTATGTTGTGGTGGGAAATCCCCCTACAGACTAGCATTTAGGGTTATATTATGCATGTAGATAAGACCGAAAGAATCCTACTTTCTACTATCCTCCCAGACCTGGTAGATTTTCTAACAACACTTGCAGGTGTTTGAGGTACCTGCTGCTCCTGTTGTTGTACATTTTGATTTTCTGGTTCCTTTGGAATTTCTTTTTCAGTGATCTCATCAAGCACTATGTATTCTTGTTTTTTTTTCCTGTTTCTTTCCCTGCAACTGATCTTTGAACATGACCTTCCCATTGAATATGACATCTCTACTCCTAATGATTTTTTTATTTTCCTAATCCCATAAGCGATAACCAAAATCATTAACACCATATCCAATAAAGGTACACTATAGTTAGGGTAGGGCAGGGTGCCCTCTCCCTTAAATTTTTCTACGAAAGAAAAAATCACTTGAATATTTTGTGAGCCCAAGCAAGCCAATTGTTATTGCCTGCTCTAATACCACTTTGTAACACACCCAACCCCTAAGTACCTTTTTAAGGGATGGGGTGTATAGTTTTTCCTTGGTTATGTAGCTTCTTGAATCCCTCAGATAAGAGCACCATGTCCTTCTGCTCTCTGAGAGATTTCCAGTGACTAGAAACTTGTCCAAAACTAAGCTCTAGTTCAAGATTTATGCCCTTCCGAAATTTTTGGGGTCTCATTAGCCAATGGCCACCAACTTTTCCATGTGTCTTCAATTTCCTTGTACCATCTAACATGGCACTGTCGTAGCCCCAATCGTCATCCTTTGGAAATGATGTGGCTGTGGAAGAAGGGTTTACATGGGAAAGTCTTTGCCAATTGATCGTGTGCGTATTCACTTTCCCAATCTTGATGCTTCTTGTTTTCCCTTTTTCCTCACTGTTGTGCTTGTTTCGGCAGTTGGGTGAGAAAAACAATGGCACTTGCATGCCTAGTTGGGCCTGCTAGATAATACATAAGTTTGTGAGTGGGTTAAACAAGCCAAACACATGTAATAAACAAATAAAAAAACTAAAACAACTAAGAAAATAAAAAATAGAGTGCATAAGAAACTTTAAAACCATAAACAATCAACCAATGACCAAGATAATGCCACCAATGGATAACTATATTAGTTGGAAAAACAATGTAGAGAAAAATGAGGACTTATGGGTCCCTTATTCCTCCTTGGGATGGATCTTGAGTTCCCTAATGGAGATCTCTTCTTACAATGGAATAAAAATGGAAAATGATGAAGAAAATCAATTCCTATTCCCTCAATAGGTGAGTGGAATGGCCTATTTCAATGATGCTTGAATACTCCAAGGAGAAAAGTGGATTCTCAAGGGAGAATTGAGGCAGCATAATAATATTATGAAGATATTGGTTTCTTAGTGCACCCATGGATTTCATTTATAACATTTCTTCAAGGAAAAATATAATTGGTTCTTGGTGTGAACAAGAGGCCTTTTAGGGCACCCTTTGGTCCTTGATGAACCCCGCATTAGGATTTCACTCAGATATGAAGGTCAAATCAGGTTGGGAGTTGGGCCATAAGTGGTTGGAGGGGCGACAAGAACCATAAATTTGTCGTTCACAAGAGTGTGTGGCTTTTCTCGTACACAGTCGTGCATTAGGCGCAATGTGCACTCTAAGGGTTTTGTTGGCCTGTGCACTATGCGTGTGATTCCTTTAGTGAGTTTATGCATGTCATTTTTTTCCCAATTGTATAGTTTTTTCCTTTTGAAATGAATTTTAGTGTTGCAGTTGAACTAATTATTGTTGGCATTGTTGTATTTCTGTAACCATTTGCGTGCAATATTGTGGATGAAATTTTAGTGATAACATATGCCCCCTAATGTGTGAGGTTAGGAGAATACGTATAGCCAAATTACATCAATGTTTATTCTAGTGAGAGTGCCATTGTAATGAAGAGTGATGAGAGGAACTACAAGAACAATCTATCAGAGGGAGAGGGGAAACTGTGGGACCCAAACCTTTCTCTAGTGAGACAAAAGATAATCTATATAAAAACGAGGTGGGCATTCCCCATGCTTGTGTCATGTAACCCAAAATGTAAGACAGTAACTGAAGATGTATGATGATGTAGATAATTGCAGTGCACTTCGGAGTGGTTGATAACGACAGATGACAATTCTGAATGGTGAACATACTCTGAAATGAGGCAAGGACACCTGTAATAAGTGTCGATGACTCGTAGGCACTGATGGCCTAACAAATTCAGAGGTCTTCATCTTGTATAAAAAAACTGCAATAGTCGCATAGTAAGACCCACTGTAACATGAGATTTTGTTGAAGTTGAATGTTATGGGGGTCAACAGAATCAAAGAGAAATGATGATTCTCTCTATGACATCCAAGACTCCTCATTCTAAAGGTAATCAGAGTCAAGATATTGTTTCCCTTCTGGAAATGGTATTGATGTCGACAAAAAGGGAGATGCAACTCCGAGAAGCAAAGGGATTCAAGAAATCTACTCAGATGATATCATGCACTGATAGGTAACATGGATGAATTCAAGGTGCAGTGAGACTCAAGACTTCCCTTGGTTGGGGAATTTTGGAGGATTGGAAGCAACTGTAAAATTGTATCTAGTATCATGGGAATGACTAAATATGGGGTTAAACTATGGCAGAGGCTTGACAACGTGGAAAAACTCAGAGATCAGGGGTACATGGATTTTGGTATACTCAGGGTTCATGAACGATGTTGGAATGAGAAAAAAAAAAGGGAGAGTGAATTCCTCAACCAAGGGCGACATGGGTTGCGTTGTTAGGAAAAGAAGGTCATTAGGGGTGATGACAAAAAAGATAAGTAAATGTTGGAAACAAAGGATTTTTACAATTACCAAATAAATAAAGAATAATTTGGGATGAGTGTACACATACAGAAACGGGTGCCCCATTGTGAGATGGCCTGGCCTGTGATGGTGCAAGTTGCGAAGAGAACTTGTGGAGGGTAGGGGCCCCATGAGTAGGTTTTTGTATGAGGTAAATGAATAGAGGGAAATTTGAAGATGGGAAAATTGATGGTGGATGAGATGGAGGGCTAATGATACTACAGAGGTGCAGTCAATAGAACCAAGATGAGATAACCTGGGAGACCATTGGGAAATCTAGCAATATGATGAGAAGAAGTATGTGGATTATTCTCAGAATTGCATAAGACTATCAGGACTCCCATCCCTAGGGGGTGAAAGCAACATGAGTGTCAAGTTTCCAAGGGGAACTATGAATGGGAAAAATCATGTGGGGGAGAGTGATACCGTGTGAAAGTAGAAAAATGAAACAAAGGCGATGGTACTGCAGAGATGAATGTAAGGAACCTAAAGGTGAACATCAGAGGGTATGAATGGGAGATGCAATTGATTTTCATAGGGAATAATTACATGCCAGTGTAAAACATATACCTGAAGGGGCTGCATCATTTGTGATGATCAAGTACCTACACACATAAAAACCAAATACCCGACGTGAACAATATCTAATGATAAAGAACATATAGCAGATATATTATCATTTTGAACATAAGAATGCATGCCTAAATGTGATGTGAGAAAAATGCTCCTCTGGGGCCAAGTTCAGATGATGTCCCAGGCAATGTGATTGTGTAGATGGTAGGACCATGATCACGTGGCTAAGAACATATTGGGAAACAAAGGCTCTAGCTCCTGTAATTGAGTGTGGAAGTATGGAAAAAGGGACTATATATGGCTGGTGGGCCCACAATGCCACCTCATTTGTACCCGTCTCTATAGTGATTTGATGAGAGCATTTGGAGGAGATTTGGAGATTACGGGAGCTCGAGTCGACTGATTCAGGAGTTGCGAGAGTCAGGTTAGTGGTCCCATCCTCCTGCTGATCTGGATTTTATGAGAAGAACAAAATGAATACAGATTATTAACAGGTGCTTAACAAAAAATAACAGAGATACAATAAAACTAGTTTTCTATTCAATAATGAAATATGTTGAAACTGTAAAATGCAGCGGAAACAAGCTTGTTGGACTGGTGGCATCTTATCTCTGAGAAGAGATGTGACGACTGCTCATTCACAAGAATATGATTAAAATGAGGCTTTGAAGGACTTTTTACAATAAGAAAAAATGCCAAAAATCCTATACATCCAAAAACCTAACCCTAGGAGATGAAGCGCAAAAATTCATGTGGGCCCTGTTTGGGTAAGTTAGTACATCAACTTCCCAGGGTAGTAACTTTTGTATACAATATCTGTTTTAGGCATATGATAGCCCATTGGAAAGGTATCGCCAAGGAGATTCATTTTAGGTGCAATATGGAAGGAACTTCCATATTGCAAACCTATTTTCCCAAAAACCATCGTTTAGGGCCTAAAAATGGCTCTAGAAGTGAAAACTACTAAAAATAGTAAATTACCGAAATTGCTAGAAAACTGTTTTGAGCCAGTTGGAAAAGGTGGGTGGCCACTGATATCCACCTGTATAAATCCTCCCTCCTTAGGAAGAAATGGTCTCCATTTCATTGAGTTCCCCCATCAGATGAGAAAATTTCTACTGAATTTGGCCTCAGGTGAGCCACTTGCCTTGGTGCAGGAGTTTCCCTGCTTTGACGACTCGATAAAGTTGAATCCTTTGTTGTCGAGTTCCCTTGATCTATGTATCCACAATATTATCATTGGATTCTTATTGTATGCATTTGGGGTTGATCTCTATTGGTGTCAATTGTTCTGCTACTTCTAAGGTGTCTAATAATGGTGGGAAATAAGGGTGAAGGAGATCCATGTTGAATGTTGGGTGCATGCCAAGGAAAGGAGGAATGTTGAGCTCAAAAGAATTATGACCCAAGGCCTTGGTGATGGTGTATGGACTATAACAGAGTGGGAGAAACTTCTGATGAGGTCGTGTAAGGCGTTCTTTCTGCAAGTGCAACCAAACTTTGTCGCCCACCTGAAACTTATGTGGCACTCGATGTTGATCATGGTGTTGTTTGTATTTGTCATTGGACTTCTGTAGGATATCCTGAACCTATTGGTGGATGTGTTGGATCCGCTCAATGAACCGGGTGTCTTTGTTAGCTTCAGTTGGAGCAAGAGATGAGTCAGTCGAGGTGACCGCAATGGGAAGTTCAACATCTATGGGACCCAATGGTTGGGTCCCAACCCCACCTGAAAGGGGTTGTGGCCGGTTGAGCTATGCAGGGCTCAGTTGTAGCTATGTTGGACATAGGGAAGGATCTCATCCCATGTGAGAGGGTTATTTGAATTATACATGTGAAGGATATGCACAATCACTTGATTTGCAACCTCTATTTGGCCATCTATCTCGGGGTGGAAGGTCATGGATTTGGTGAGCTTGGTGTCCGGCAATGACTAGACACTTGACCAGAATGTGTTGAGAAATCGATTATCCTAATATAAGACAATGGTTTGTGGAAGTCCAAAATGTACCCAAACTCATTCAAAGAAGATCTTGGTAGTGGCCTCTGCTGTGATTCTCTTCTTGGAGGCAACTAGAATCGCCATCTTAGAGAAGATATAAACAACCAATAAAACAGAGTCATTTCCCCTTTTGGTGGATGGGAGGCCTGACATGTAGTCCATCGAGATGGATTCCCATGGCCTGTCCGGAGTAGGAAGAGGGGTGTACAAGCCCTATTTCTTAATGGTCGGTTTTTCTATAGTGCATGCAGTGCAGGACCTAACCTCATGTTGAAGTTTCGACCAATAGAAATGTTTATGTAGTATCACCACTATATTTTCGACGCCAAAGTGTCCTGCCACCTAACTATTGTGGGATTCCTAGATTAGCTTAGCTTGCTTGCTTGATGGAACACAAATATGTCCCAGACAACACGACAACCCATCCCGAAGATGGAAATTATCGACAACCATGTTTGCACCCAACATTTGGTAGCTGGTGGTGAAGTCTGGGTCTGTCTCACAGCGTTGGGGCCATCTAGAGGTCTCATGGTCGCAAGAGTCTAACAACGTGGTGAGTTTTGTGACTGGAAGTCTATTGAGGCAATCAGCGACGTGATTGGTGCTTCATGTTTTATACTTTATGTTGAGGTGGAATTGATGCAAGTATGTGGACCACTTTTGATGTCGGTCATTCTGCAATTTTTCTTGTGCCTGCATGAACTGCAGTGGCTTATGATCAGTGTGGATGATTGTCTCCTTCTCAATAATGTAATGTCTCCACTGGCGGTAGGCTTGCACAATGGAGTACATTTCTTTATCATAATTAGGGTACTTATGGACAACATCGGATAGTGTCTCACTATTATAGGCCACGGGGTGACCGTGCTGAGTGAGAATGGCGCCCACAACATAGTCTGAAGCATATGTCTCAATATCAAAGGGTTTTTGCAGGTCTGGTAGTTAAAGTATTAGGGATGAGAAAAAACTCTTCTTCAAATTATCGAACGCTTTTTGTTGGGACTGACCCCACGCAAATTTCTCCTTACCACTAGCCTTGGTTATTTGGCTGAGGGCCCATGCAATATGGGAGAATCCCAACACAAACCTATAGTAGAAATTGGTAAGGCCCAAGAAGCTCTGAAGCTCAATGAGTGTGGTTGGGGCTGGACAGTCATAGATGACTTGGATATTGGCTGCATCCACATGTATGCCATGACGATCAATGATGTAGCCCAGGTAATGGACCCTGTCCATGCCGAAGGAGCATTTTTCCAAGTTGGGGTATAGATTATGTTGTCACAAGGTGTGCAGAACCTACTGAATATGCTGCAAGTTGTCATCCCAAGTCTTGATGTAAATGAGAATGTCATCTAGATACACCACTACAAAATTATTGGTGAATGGTCACAGGATATCGTCCATCATCCTCATGAAAGTGTCTAGAGAATTTGTCAAACCAAAGGGCATGACCAACCATTCCAAAAGGCCTTCCTTTGACTTGAAGGTGGTCTTCCATACATCTGTCTGTTCTATCGGGACCTGGTGGTATCCATACTTCAGATCAATCTTACTAAAGTATTTGGCCCCCGTGATTTGATCAAGGAGGTCGTCGATTCGGGGAATTGGGTACCGATTTATGACTGTGATTTTATTCGAAGCTTGGTAATCAATGCGGAGTCACCAGGTTCCATATTTCTTCTGTACCAGCATAATTGGGCTCACGCAAGGTGATGATCTGGGATGGATGTGCCCCTTGTGGAGAAGTTCTTGGATTTATCGCTTGATCTCCTCATTCTCTAACAGAGAGTAGCGATAGACTGGCCCATTGGGCAATGGTGCGTCGAGGGTTAGATCGATGGGGTGCTTGACCTGGTAGTTTAGAGGTACCTCTGTAGGTGAGGGGAAGATATATGAGTATTCTTCCACAATCTTATCTACTTTCTTCTGCTATGTGGAGAGGTCGGTTGCAGATACCCTGGATGTGGCTGTGATATTTCAATTATTCTGAGAGCGAATCATGAAGAATACAAACTTCCCCATATGAGAGATGACCTTCCTGTGTTTCTTAGCAAAGATCAAATAAATAGCACTAGGTGGGACTACCTCGGGTATCCTGTACAATTTCCTATTCAAAGTAATAATAACACTATGAGGCCTAGGCTCATATACAACATGATGTTTCCATAAATAAGGTTGGCCCAAAATAACATCACAAACTTTGAGAGGAGAAACATCACACAATACCTCACCTTTGAAGGGATTTATGTCGTACGACAGTCGACACTATTGGCTGATGTGGAGATCACTTCCTTGGTGGAGCCATCCAATGGTGTTGGGTTGTGGGTGTGGCGTTGTCAGTAGGGCCAGCTACTTGATGACCTCTGCTGAGATGAGGTTCTTATGGATACCTCTATCAATGATGAAGTGCAATGGGGTGCCTTTTAACCACATTTGTGAATGGAAGATGCACTCTCCTTCTTCTAGCTCATCTGGTTCACCAGGATGGAGCTTGGTGGTAGCAACGATGGCACTGGGTTCCACGTCAATGATTTGTGTTCCCCTTTATGGTTCTGGCTCAAATTCATAATCCACATCTAATTAAGAGGATTTTGCTTCGGCCACCAGTGACTTCTTTGAGCGACAATCAACAATGTTATGCCAAGGGATCTTATGGAAGTCACACCACTTCCTAGTATCTTTCTTTGTATTTCTGGTGTCCTTCTTTACTTACGAATTGGACTGGTTGTCCTGATACTGTTCATATTTTCTCTGTCCTTTTTTCTGTGGGTTGGGGCCACCCTTTCCTAGATTTTGTTGTGAGGGGTTCCCAGGCCCAAATTGTTGTGTATTTTGTTTGAGCTTCTACTCGATTTTAATGGCATATCGGTAGGCCGCGCCCAAGAATGAGATGTACAAAAATTCCATTTCAGTCTGGATGTATCTATGCAGAGCACCACGATACTTGAGCACCAGAAGTCACTCTGAATCTTTGATACCCAACTTGGTGTGCAAGGTATGGAAGATATTTGTGAAATCTAGCACTGCTTGGTCTCTTTCTTGCCGCAGTGTCTTCCATTTGGTATACAAGTCGTCATAACTTTCGAAAGGGTAGTGTTGGCCTTTGACCAAGCTTTTGGAACACTTGGTCATATTTGACAATTTTGGAGACTTCGATAGCCTATCAAAGAGGGAGCGCCAGTTGAAGTAGAGATCACGATATCTCGACCCACTTTTGCACCCATTTTAGGTTTTGGGAATATGTAATGGGAAAGGGATGTCGGCTCGTGGGTTTTACCCATGTTTAAGCCTACTTTTGTATGTATAAATAGAAGGATAGGGAAGAGTAGCAGTAGTAGGAGTATTTCTATGTGATGTATGCTAAGTGAAAATAAGATTTGTAAGGGCTTAGTGCTTATATGAGACTTGCAGAAGCTGAGTGCAAGTCACTGTAAGTAGTCATAGCAGGGTTTGTGATGTACCGCAAGGAAGAAGGATCTAGCGAGCTGCGCAGATATTTTTTCCTATGCGCAGTAGGGTTTTTATGGCTCTGTGCTTGTAACCTATTGAAGATGATAATAAATAATAATATTTAGTGGACGTAGCCCCGGGTGGGGGTGAACCACGTAAATACATGTGTTATGCTTTGTGTTTTGACTCAATGTGCTTATTTATTCTTTTGCTAAGTTCTTGATATGGTTGGATGGATATGCTTATGCTTTGTGCTTCATCATATGTGTCTAAATATTATATCTTATGTGTATGAAGATGCTTAGTTCTGATCTACTAGATCTGAATCGTTTTATTGTTGCTAAGTACTAATATACCCTTAATCTAAGTGTATGATGCGATGCTCTGTGCTACCTGCGAAGTGTAATAAGGGTCAAATCTTGATGATTGATTGATGCTAAGTTCTCTGTAAGTGATATAATCACAGATCTGTGTCCCAGCTAAGGTTGCAGACACTTGAGTCTTGCAACCACCCCTACCTCTACCTCGGGTGAGACTTCATCTACTTCGCAGGTGTTGACAAAAGGGTCGGTATTTAGGGTTTTGTTGGTGTGTTGTTATAGCGTTGAACCCTGGGTCTACCCCTATACCAAAAAATGGTTCTGTTACCGGGACCTGAAACTATGATTGTTGGGAACTAAGGGAAAATAATATTTGTGAAAAGATTCAATTGGAAGTTGTGGGGGATCTGTGCGTGAATCTGTGCCCTAGTGCATAGTATTTTACTTGATCTAAAAATATTTGTGCTGAAAAGAGAAGGCAAAATTTGAAGAAAAGAAACGAGATTTGAATGCTTTGTTCTCTAAGAAAGGTAAAAGTGGAAGTTTCTACAGAAAAGAGATAAGATCTGTAAGCTTTGTACTTTAATAAAGGTAATAATAGTTCAAAGTTTTTAGATCTAGAAGCTTTGTGCTCTAATTGAAAGTAAGATAAGTGGAAAATTTTGTTTCTAGAGCATGAATCTAAGTATATTTGATAGAGTTTGTCCTAGCTTAAAAACTAGGGTTCTGATCGATGAAAGAAAGTTTGATATGAATAGATCTAATAAGAATAATGATAGATATGTTATACCTATGCATAGAAAGAATGTTTGGACTAACAAATGGATGCAGGATCCTAGAAAGAATTTTTTGCAGGTTAGCTACCATGATCCTAGTGCACGGTACATAAGAGGTTGGGGATCATTTAAAAGAAAGAGAGGATTAACCCTCTATTACAGTTGCATAAGACCGGGCCATATTGCTAAGGAATGCCCTGATGGTAGACCTAGTTGTCTTTGTTGCAAATCTTTGGACCATGAATTGTTGGATTTCCCTAGAATGATTGCTAAGCTTGAAAAAATGAATCTAGATAAAGAAAACCCTAAGGCAGATCCATAAGAGCCAGAACCTCAGAAAGAATCAGAGAAGGTATTTCTACAAATTAAAGACACCTTGAATAATCACTGACATGCTAAGATGTATGAGATCTTTAAATAAAAAGAATTCATCGAAGAAAGAATAAGGTACTTCGATATTGATTGTATTCTTGATGAAGAAAAACAGATGAATATTATTCCAGAAAAAAACTAGGAAGCTATAAGAAAACCTGCTATGATCCCTTCCCTAGGAGGAATAAGATTATTTAGAGGAAATCTAGTAAACCTATGTGGACGGCTCACTCGGATACCTATGATTGTCAATGGAACCTCAACAAAGGAGGACTTTGAGATTATTAAATTTATTGAGGACAACACCCCATTTACTATGTTACTTGGAAAACCTTGGATTGAAAGAGATCAATCTTTGGAGAAGGAAGAAGAAAAGGTTTTATAAAAATAGAGACAAGAGTTAAAACATTGCATGACCAGAAGGATCACGCAGTTGATTGAATAACAGGAGAAAAGATCGAAGTCATTTGAAACTAGAAGCCTAGATTTCAAAGTTGCAAAATCATTAGGGGACTCATAGAGGATTGGAGTATCTATATCAGATATAGACAAAGTAGTACCTCTTAGTCTTGGGAGATAACCTCAGCAGTGTGAAGTGACCATGCCCAAGGAAAATCAGAACAGGAAAAGAACTACCGAGACAAAGCTCACAGGGAAGAAGGCTAGGAAGCTAAGTAAAAAGAGAGCTAAGATCGACAAGCTACATAGGGTTCGAGAGGGAACCTCTCAAAAAGAAAACTTGTAAAATTATGGGATATAAGAATAGTGACATGGGTCACTTCGCCATGGCAAAGAAATATAGTCATTGGAAGCTGATATATCCATTTGATTGTCGCTCCGAACGGATCGAAAAGCATTGATGGCTCATCACCAGACCATTAGACTGCGCCATAACGGACAGAACAAGAGTTAACGAAGCCCCATATCCATTACAAATGATCTGTTATAGAGTTACTTACTTATTCCATCGCACCATGCACAGAAGACACTTTTGATAATTGTGAACAATGATTACTCCACTCTTACTCTTTATAATACCTACATTACCTTGAGAACCCGATATATTGATCCTGAGCATATATGTCTGACGAATTTAGCATAGCTCAATAATCTGTAAGAGAGGTACTCGCTAGCCTCAGCGTCGAAAGAGTCATGTCAGAGAGAGGATTGTCTATAGGTTTACAGGCATCATCGACAAGAGGAGTGCATGCCTCCCCTTCGACTAATCGAGCAAGAACATCTCAAGCAGGTGCATAAAGAAGAACCAAACATAAAAATGATATGGACAACATGAAGTTGGTTCCATCCATACTACCTTATTACATACCACCTTTGAGTGGTGTGATCAATAGAGACAATGGAGACTTTGAGTACACTCTAGTCACTGCGTACGTGCTGAAAGGGATTCACGTAGTCCGTGTATATCAAGACAAGATTGCAGCATTAAATTTTAGTGACTTCAACCTCGGGGATCATAAAGTTTACATCATGCTTGCCCCATACAAGTACCTAAACAGAATCAAGGGAAAGAATTCAAATATCGTCCCTCAACAATGGACGATGAACCTCACACAATCCACTCTGCTCAACATTATGAAGATACCGCACTTTGGCAGACAGCAGGAGGTGAATGCTTGTGTGAAGCTGTTGCTGGCGAGTTACCATGGAGGATAATTATGGTTAAACCATCTCATAACAGTTGACCGAGCGTTGATCAATCAGATCATAGGCCTTAGCATGTAGGGCCCTGATCCCCATGATTACTATCCTGGAAAAACCGTGGACCATTCTCTTTCTCAGAAGATCAACCAATATTACTGCGATGTTTAGAAAGGAACATGAGGCTACAAGGTAGCTTCTATTGAAATTAGCACAGTGCGCCTCGCCTGTCAACTGATCACAGGGAAGTTGGTATGCAATAATCGACCCACGTAAGTATCTAGATTTGTAGTCGACCTCTCAGGGAAGTGCACAGAGGGACTACAGATGAACTGGGCGAAGTACCTAGTGAATCAAATAGAAATTGATTGTAGAGAAGCCCAGGATCAAGGGCATGAATTCCATTTTAGCTGGATCTTGATACTTATAGCTTTCATTGCATGGGAGCTACCAAAAGGTGCAACCTTCTTGGACATCGACCCCTTTGAACCATTGGCCACGAAGTTCAGTACACTATGGTACTCGAATGATATGAATAAGCAATGGCAATCCAATGCCGTCTTCCATACCTACTACACCCAGTTGAAGCTCACCATTCATTCCGAGCCTCGCATGACCTTGAATACTTTATACAAGTTTCAACCTTTGATGAAGTTCAACGCAGACCTCCATTTCATATACATTACATCACGTGCTAATGAGCACAAGGAACAACTTCAGTCTTATTATAAGCTGACAGAAGAAGACCTAGAGGAGATCACCAAGGAATGGTCAGCAGACCTCCATGTTTCAGCAGATCCCGCATAAATGTCCGACCTCAACATCCCAAAAGTTGCGCAGGATAAACCTAGGCCCAGTAAGACAAAGAAAACAAAGAAGACGAGGAAGGCTGAGGAAGTCCAGGATATAAACAACATATCTGTGAGGATGGATTATGTTACACCAGACCAAGGAGGTAATGGCAAATACTTAGAATAATTCAAACAAAGACCAGAAGACGAAGTAGAAATCATAAAGAAGAGGAAGGGATTTCCTTTGGAACCTTCCTCTCGGAAGAAATCGAAAGCACCCGTAACTAAGCTACATACCATGCTCACTCTAGATGAATTCATTTTCCTCATCGCAGCTATGAATGAAGCTATAGAAGAGATAGCAGAAAATCAGGAAGCTAAGCAAGAGACAATGTACAACAAAATTGAGATCAAGCTCCAAGGAGTGTAGAAGACACTTCAGTCTAGCTGCGCAGTCTCAACTGTACCCCTGCCAGAAGGAACAACATAAGAGGGAGATGAACCAGTTCAACTCCGCAATATTTTTGACACAATCGAAGTACACCTTTGGACAACATAGGAAGAAACAACGCAGGCCACATAGGCCTTAAATAAAGCACAGGAGGAAATCATTGAACAACACCAAGCTGCGTAACAAGAGGACACTCTTCAAGTGAAATTTGAAGAAGATAGAGTGAAGAGACAAAAAGAGAAAGAGCAGTTGCTAGTAAAGAAGATAGGGATTGAAGAAGTAGTCAACAGATCATTTCTCTCTATTACCGGCGTAGAGCAGAAGGCAGAAGAATCCATAGAATGGCAAGTGATGAAGCTTGCTGAAGTTATTCAACAACTTCAACAAAGAGTTGTGGAATTAGAGCTTCATACCATACCACATACCCCACAAGAAGTGCGTGACCAACGAGAAATGACTTCCCGAAGCACAGTAGAAGGGATTAAATAACTCATTGAGGAATGCAAAAAATTAAGTAGAAAAAGTGTGCAGATATATGAGAACCTAACCGAGAATACAAAATTGTATAAATTGGAGTCGCAACTCCGGGAGGCAAAGCATGAAGCTGAAAAGATACAGATGCAGTTGAAGGCCCTAGCACCCATAAAGAGAATGAAGTGGTCTCATGAGTAGTGCACCGCCCAACAGAAGATTCACACGCTTCAAAGTAGAGTAATGGAAGTCACTCAGCAAATCCAACCCATGCAGGATAATGCATGCATGTTATTTTCGGAGATCAAGACCAAAGGAACAGAGCTAGAATAGGTCATCATCGCAGTAGAGCAACACCTCAATGGACCAGTAAATGATGCACTCATCTAGGAGTTCATCGAGCAAGAGGCCATGGCACAGTTGTAGGTCGAAGGAAATCTAGAGAAGCTCAAGGAATTCGAGGCAGAACTGATCAGACCAGAGTGACTCGGGATGAGTCACAGGTGAGTGTTGGGGGCCTGTTGTCCCTTGACCAAGTTTTGGGAACACTTGGTCATATTTGACCATTTTGGAGACTTCGATAGCCTATAACAGAGGGAGTTCCAGGAAAAGTAGAGATCACGAGATATCGGCCCACTTTTGGGCCCATTTTGAGTTTTGGGAATATGTAATGGGAAAGGGATGTCGGCCCGTGGGTTTTACCCACGCTTAAGCCTACTTTTGTATGTATAAATAGAAGGATAGGAAAGAGTAGTAGTAACAGGAGTATGTCTATGTGATGTATGCTAAGTGAAAGTAAGATTTGTAAGGGCTTAGTGCCTATATGAGACTTGTAAAAGCTAAGTGTAAGTCACTGTAAGTAGTTGTAGCAGGCTTTGTGTTGTACTGCAAGGAAGAAGGATCTAGCGAGCTACGCAACTCTTTTGTCCTGTGCCCAGTAGGTTTTTTATGGCTATGTGCTTGTAAAATATTGAAGAAAATAATAAAGAAGAAAAGTTGGTGGATGTATCCCCAGGGTGGGGGTGAACCACATAAATCCATGTGTTATTCTTTGTGCTTTGACTCAATGTGCTTATTTCGGCTTTTGCTAAGTGATTGATATGGTTGGATGGTTATGCTTATGATTTGTGCTTCATCAGATGTGTCTGAATATTAGATCTGATGTGCATGAAGATGTTTTGTGTTGATCTACTAGATCTGAATCATTTTACTATTGCTAAGTACTAAGATACCCTTAATCTAAGTGTATGATGCGATGCTTTGTGCTAACTACGAAGTGTAATAAGGGTCAAATATTGATGATTGATTGATGCTAAGTTCTCTGTAAGTGATATAATCACATATCTGTGTCCCAGCTAAGGTTGCAGACACATGAGTCTTGCAACCAACCCTGCCTCTACCTCGGGTGAGACTCAATCTTCTTCGCAGGTGTTGCCGAAAGGGCTGGTAGCTAGGGTTTTGTTGGTGCGTTGTTATAACATTGAACCCTGGCTCTACCCCCGTGCCAAAAGGTAATATTGTTCTTTAATAGCATCCCTAAAGGATTCTCAGGTGGCTATGAATGTAAATAATGAGGGTTTCTTTGTTTCCTTTTGCTCACAGAAAGTTTCCCACCAATCTTTGACATGGGGAACGACTTTGAGGAGCGCAAATGTAATATTTTCTCTATTCAAAAAGCTATGGACAGAAAAATACCCTTCTAGCAGATTCAACCAGTTGTCTACAACATTTGCATCTATTTGACCTTCAAATATAGGAATATCGAAGTTTATTTGTACCTTTAAAGGGGCAGCGCCTCCGCTTGAAGAAGATGTGGTACCTATTGGTAGCCGTCGAAGGATTTGCACCAAACTATCCATCATCTCGTCCCTCTGTTGCATGAGGGATTCCTCAATCAACAGTTTGAAAGGATATCCTATCCTGTCATCTTTCTTTTCTCCTACCATGAGAGGTTTCTTGGGCATGCGAGAGCTTTTGTCCTCAAGAGAAACAAGCTCAAGACCCAAATCCTTGTACTCTGACCTCATTGGGGACATGCATTAAGACAACAAGGAGAAGAACGCTCTGATACCACTGATCTGGATTTTATGAGAAGAAAAAAATGAATACAGATTATTAATAGGTGCTTGACACAAAATAATAAAGATACAATAAAACTGGTTTTCTATTCAATAATGAAATAAGTTGAAGCTGTAAAATGCAGTGAAAACAAGCTTGTTGGAATGGTGGCGACTTATCTCTAAGAAGAGATGTGATGGTTGCACTCATTCGAAAGAAAATGATTACAATGAGGCTCTGAAGGCCTTTTTAAACTAAGCGGGAATGCCAAAAACCCTATACATCCAAAAACCTAACCCTAGGAAATGAAGCGCCAAAAGTCATGTGGGCCCCATTTGGGTAAGTTAGTACATCAACTTCCTGGGGTCGTAACTTTTGCATACGATCTCCGTTTTCGGCGTATGATAGCTCGTTGGAAAGGTATCATCGAGGAGATTAATTTTAGGTGAAATATCAAAGAAAATTTTATATCACAAATCTATTTTCCCAAAAAACATCATTTAGGGCCTCAAAACGACTTTGGAAGTGAAAACTACTAAAAATAATAAATTACCAAAATTGCCAGAAAATTGTTTTGAGCCAGTTGGAAAAGTTGGGTGGTGACCGATATCCACCTGGATCACTTGCATAGTGTGAATTTTGTATTTTTGAGTTAGGAGGTGTACGTATGGTCATACAAGGGTAGTTGTTAGTGGTGGGCCCACTAATGCACGGGAGAAGGAAGAATACATGCGCATAGATGCGCGAGTATAATTCCATCTCCCACGCATAATGTGTAGTTGTGACTGGAACAACTGCACATGAGGGAGAGGGGGAGGTAAATACAGGGATTCATGATATGCACGCCTATTAAGATGATAGTTAGGCACTGTGCGTAGCTGTTTCTCAGATAGTTGTGCATCAGTGTGCAACTGTGTAGAGGATAGGTGCACATGTGTGCACACCTATCAGGGTGACAGTTGCGCATTGATGCACAACTGTTTCTCAGACATTTGCACATTAGTGCGCAGTTGTGAAAAGAATAGGCGCGCACATGTGCACATCTATGTGGGTGAAAGATACACATTGGAGGCAAGGCTAATGGGGTCTAAAATTTTGAATTTGTTTATGTTTTTGATGGATGATGAGGGTTGACCAAGTGTTTTTATGTTGATGCAGGTGATTATCTTGTGACAGGAGAGAATTATTCCAGTCCATTGGAGAGAGTGATACTGGGAGCATCTCTGAGAGGCGGTGATAGAGAAACTAAGTGATCAGAGACACTTGGAAGCCTGTGGGTTTCTCAAGTTATTCGACTGTCCCTTAATACAATCGCAAGAGTTTCTAATACAATATCTCATATCTATGTGGAGAACTGATCTACAATGTTTCATTGTTAGGGGACAATAGTTGACACTCTCAGTTGTGGAGGATGTGTACTTTCTAACGGGGCTCCCATTTTGGGGAATGTCCCTTCCTACTGACCCCCAACTATCGGGGGATGAGAGATTGGTCAACTTGGCACGTAACCACTACTCGAGACTGAACCTGATGTTGAATTCATTCATTCGTATTAAGGCGATTTATGAGATATTGACTCAATGCATCGTCTCCATGGTAGTGAGGATATAAGAATCCTTGTAAACTCAGTGGATCACAGGAATTCAGCTGAGGATTGTGGAGAGGGTCTTGGATGAGGACCATTTTTCCTGGGGCCTCATGTTGCACTCTAAGATGATGGGGAAGATTCACCGGTGTCGGACCACCAACTCATGTGACTTTTCATTTAGGTCGATCCCGTTGGCCCAATTTTTGGAGAGGGTGCCCCTTTTGCACCTGAGGATTTTGTTAGCACCTTCAAGGCCGAGTGAGCCACGTCTAATGAGGTGGGCCCATGTGCTGGAACGACATGGGCATGACATGGGGGAGGAGAGGGTGTCCATTAATTTATGCCTAATGTGGCACGCATGTGGAATCATATGCCATATATGATACCATGGTATCCTTACAGTGGTATGGACTACCATCATGATCCTGACATGATGTTGCTGCCTGGGGTGGTTTGGGATCAAAGACGTATGTTTATGTATTTATGTTTTCTGATTTTGATAGTGTATCATATGATTATGTATATATTGATCCGGATTTATGTAGGAACACAATGAAATACAAAAATACACATAAACATAGAGATGCAGCGGAAATAAGACTTCATTTCATTAATAACAAATGACTGAAATATGCTTACAGACAGAATGGAAATAAACTAGCTAGGGCGCTGGTAGCTTATCTCTGAGAAGATATGTGGCCGCTACTCGCATCCGTGAGAAGATGATTACAATGAGGCTCTGAAGTCCCTTTTACAATAAACGGTAATGCCAAAATTCCTAGACATCCAAAAACCTAACCCTGGGAGATGAAGCACCAAAAGTCATGTGGGCCTCGTTTGGGTAAGTTGGTGCATCAACTTCCCAGGGTCATAACTTTTTCATACGATTTTCCTTTTAGGCGTATGATAGCTCGTTGGAAAGATCTATCCGAGCCATACAACGCTTGAGACAAAATATAATTTTTAGATACTATTTTGCGAGAGAAAAATACCCAAAAAAACATCATTTAGGGCCTCAAAATGTCCCCGAAAGTTCATGACCCGAAAAACTGCTAAAAGTAGTAAACTGTGAAAAAATTGAAAAACTGAAAGAAGCAATGGTGGGGGTCCAAGTGGAATAGGTGGGTGGCCACCAATATCCACCTGGATCATTCCTCCCCCCTTAGGAAGCAATGGTCCCCATTGCGTTGAGTTCCTCCATGAGATGAGGAAACTTCTGCTGAACTTGGTCCCTGGTGAGCCATTTGCCTTAGTGAAGGAGTTGGCCTGCTTTGATAACTTGATATAGCGGTATCCTTTGTTTTCGGGTGTGCTTGATCTGTGTATCCATGATCTGATAAGTTTTGGCTTGTTCCATGCAGTCTAGATTTAACTCTGTTGGTGTGAGTTGTTATGCCATGTTGGATGTGTCTAGTAGAGGTGGAAAGTAGGGTCGAAGGCGGTCCACATTGAACACTGGGTGCAGACCAAGCATTGGTGGAATGCTGAGCTCAAAGGAAATTTTCCCTACAACCTTGGTGACGGTGTACGGCCCATATTGAAGTGGACGAAGCTTGCGGTGGGGTCCAGCGAGGCACTCCTTCTGCAAATGCAGCCACACTTTGTCACCCACTTGGAAGTTGTGTGGGACCCGATGTTGATCATGTCGATGCTTGAACTTATCATTGGCTCTATCCAAGATGTCATGAACCTATTGGCGGATGTGTTGAATTTGCTCAATGAAGTTGTTTTCCTTATCCGCCTCAGACTGGACATGAGCTGAATCTTCCTGAGTAGCCACAAATGGCATGGCTATGTCAATGGGACATAGTGGCTGGAATCCCAAGC
>JZKD02S0532995.1:150686-162644 GCA_000966675.3 Picea glauca
AGAATGGTCGGGGGGGTCTGAAATGCGCTGTGCACCGTAGATCTTGGCGCCTAGATCAGAACCGTCGAGACGTGCAGGAAAAATAAGCTGGGAGCAGAGAAATATGTACTTGGGGAAAAACTTAGGATATAAATCATTTTACGAGTTTTTCTCAATTTTTCACATAGACACCACCAAGGGGAAGTCATCTAAACCATTCTTAGGCAAAGGAGACATGGTGTAGCATTTTCATAAATCTGGTTTCATGGGTGGTAAAGAAAATGAAGCCACTAACCTACCTGCTAACCTATCTTCCTAGGAAAATTAACCCGGATTAAATTGTTGGGTTAAGAAATTACTCTACCTAAGGGCTATCTGACCAGGATTAGACAGACTGGTCAGATTTATTCACTAATCTAACCTAAGGGCTATCTGACCAGGATTAGACAGTCTGGTCATATTTATTCACTAACCTAGAAACATTAAATTTAAAAAGAACTTGGCCATGCCTGAAAGGTATGGCCAAGTTACTATTATTGCATGGGGCTTTTCTTTTCAATTCTTTTATGCCCTCTTTTCTTTTTCTTTTCTTTTTCTTTTCTTTTCTTTTCTTTTCTTTTTTCTCTTTTCAAATTATTTGTAGAATGAGAAATCATTTGTCAATAAAAACACTATATACAGATAATATCCAAGTCATCAGTTGATTCCCATAATTTATGGGGTGATAACAGCGGCTCCACCTGGGGATGGTACTTTCCCTGTTAAGTGCCAAGAATCTTGGTTCTTGTCATTCTGAACATATCTAACTAGTAGTATTCATTGGTCTTATTTTCAAACTTGGAGAAACAATTGTCAGCAGCTTAGGGCCTTCTCTTTGGGCTTCAACCAACTGACTAATGCTCCTCACTCAGAAAATGCAAGCGAAAAATGAAAATTAGACTGGTATGTACAATGGAGAGTGAGTTCTTCAATTCATTTACTGAGGTGGAATATGATGTTTCAGCATTCTGCCATTCACAGGTTCTCCTGGCAGATTTGACCCATCGGCGTTGTTTAGCAAGAAAGCATTGTTCCCTCTGAAAGCTTGGATCATGTATGGCCCTCTCCATAGATGGTCAAATTTCCCATGCTTTCCTTTGTCCTCATTCCTGGCATCCCATCTCAACACCAAGTCTCCCAACTCGAAATCATCTTCCTTGGTTCATTTGTCAAAGATCTTCTTGATGTTTTCTTGGATAATTTGTGTTTTGTTGAAAAATTCTTCTCTAGTCTGTTGCAAATGAATCATCTGTTTGATTCTTTTCTTTGAATCATTTGGCTCAGGTTGCACCTCTTGAAGTAATTTCATGACAGGGACTCCTAGATAGGTAGGGAAAACTTCCTCTGTACCATAAACCAGCTGGTAAGGTGACATGTCGATTGACCTTTTGGTGGTCAATCTATCTGCCCATAAAGCAAATACCAACTTATCGTGCCATGATTTTTTGTTTTCCTGCAATGTTTTCTTGATGATATTTACCAAAGTTTTGTTTGAATATTCCACCAACCCATTCCCCTGCGGGTAGTAGGCTGTGGAATGCCCCAAACCAATGTGGTACCGGTTGCATAAATCTATGATTTTCTTCAACCGAAAGGCAACTGCATTGTCAGTAATAATCTTTCTAGGACAACCAAAACAAGACAAAATATTATTTTCAAGAAATTTGATAATCACAGAGTCAGTGGCTTGCCTGCTTGGTACTGCCTCGATCCACTTGGTGAAATAATCGGTGGCTGTGAGAATCCACCTGTGTTGGCCTGAAGAAGGTGGGTGAATTTCTCCAATGAAATCGATCCCCCATTGCTGGAAAGGGGCTTCAACTGATATAGGTTTCAGAGGTAAAGGAAGGAGTTTCCTTTTGCCTTCAAACAGTTGACACTGGTGACATGCTATTACTTTCTGATGTACATCTTCAAATAGTGTGGGCCAGTAAAATCCATCTCTGAGTATTTTGTTGGTTGTAACCTTCCAGTTCAAATGGCCACCACATTCTCCTGCATGAAACTCCTGCAACACTTTATCAGCTTCGTCTTTCAGCAAACAATTTAAAAGAATACCTGCAGGGTCTTTCCAATACAAATTTCCTTCTAGAATATAGAATTTCAAAGCCTTCAACTTTAAAAACCTAGCTTTAGTCTTAGTTAAACCAGGGGGAGCTTGTAATTTTGTAGAATGAATATAAGTTATGCATACCATGGAGAGTTTAGAAATACCTCTCTAACGTTTGGAGTCGCCATCTCACCCTGTTCATCTGCAACATCTAGAAAATTAATTTCAAGAGCCTGGAAGTTAGTTTCAGCCATTAATTTAGCAAGGCCTTGGCCTTTGATTAGTTTTGTGGGCTTAATTTCTATATCATATTCTAAAATTACAGCAATCCATTTTCCCCTTCTTCCATCAGGATTGTCCTGTGTTATAATATCCTTTACTACCGCGTTCGGAACATAACCTATGGTGTGGGAATGGATAAGTTGGTATATGGTCTTGAAGTTGTTGTCCCAATGTAATATTTGGTACCAAGCCTAAGAATTGTTGCCTTTATATATATGGATGACCCTGGCATTGTTCAAGAGAGGCTTGCATAGCTGGTTGAACTAGAGGAAGATAGATTTATTGCAGGATTCCATCAGCAAGTTCAGAAGGAAAGAGAGAAGTCTTATCATGACAGGAACATCAAGAAGAAAGAATTTAAGAAAGGTGACCTAGTACTGGTATATGACAGTAAGTTTATAAAACATCCCGGGCAGTTCAAAACACATTGGCTAGGGCCATATGAGATCACCTATGTTACAGAAGGAGGAGCTGCCCAATTGAAGACTTTGAATGGAGAATGGAAGGAAGGATTAGTGAATGGGAGGTGGTTGAAATTATAATATGAAAACCAGCTTCCCCACAAATCTCAGTAAGAACAAGAGGAAAAGGGTCTAGATACCAGGTGTAGTTGAAACTAGGTACCAGACACAGAAAATACAATCTACACAAGGAAGGAGAGGAGGCATCAAATAGAAAGAAGAGGTTTCACTACGCAGTCTAAAGTCAAAGTAAAACATGAAGTTGAGATCTTAAGTTCCTCGGGACGAGTCACAAGTGAGTGTTGGGTGCCTGTTGACCCTTTTTTATGGAAGTATGCTATGATCAAGGAAGAAAAGGAATAATCTGAACTACGTGGAAGACATAGTGACTATTAATAGGTCGAAGTGAGAAAAAGAGTTGAAAAGATGAAGTGAGCAAGCCATTGAACGAGGAGATCGAAGATGAAAGATAAGAAACAAAGAAGGATCGTGAACAACTCAAAAAGTGGAGAAAGACACCATTGGATGCTTTGGATCACCACATGAGAAGGAAGGAAAGACAGGCTGGCGAAGCCCTGAAAACACAGGTCAAGTTGTCCTAGGGTTTTTTACACCTAGGGTTTTTGTATCTAGGGTTTTGGACACCTAGGTTTTGGCCTAAGGATGTGAGTGAGTGATTGTAATGTATAAATAAGAACCTACATGAAGGAAGGAGGTTTGATCTAGTTGTTTTTCATTCATTGTTGTTGCTATCAAGTTGGTTTATGTTTGTTATGTTCTGAGAGAGAGAAGTGTTGAGTGTGAGAGCCTTCTGGTATTGTAAGATCTTTAGTTATGTGTGAAGATCAACCCTGTAGCTAGGTGCACAAGGAGGGGAGAGAAAGAGAGGAGAAGAGAGGATATCTTCTAGCTAAGAGAGAAGACAAGAATTGTATTCTTCATCTTAGTAAATTATAAAACATGGTTCTATGGATGTAGCCCTAGAGAGAGGGTGAAACACATATATCTTATGTTATGTGTGATTGGTGTTTTATATCTTTCATTGATATACTATGATTGCATTACCATGTTAGATCTGATAAATAGATTTGCATAGTAAGTCTAAGAAGATAAGTGATATATGAATGATGTGTTGTTAGTGTATTAGATCCACTTGATATTCTCCTTGGTTCCATACATCTATGTCCTGCAACCCCCCCATAATTGCTTCGGGTGAGACTGCATATGCTTCGTAGGTGTTGCTGAAAGGGCCAGTAGTTAGGGCTTGTTGTTGTTCTCTTGGAGATGAACCCCAGGTCTTCCCCTATGCCAACATGAGGAAAGAGGGAAAACCACATGGGAACAAAACCCCCTCTCAAAATATAATGCATCCAAAGAAGAAAATGGAAGTTGATAGGAAACTGTGTTCTTCACTGCAAGACGATCCCGCAAAGTCTAAAACTTCTTCTCACTTAAAGTCTTCGTGAAGATGTAAAAATATTTATGGATATGATGAAGTCCTTTGGAAACCTGTCGGGCCTTGTACCTCTTGATCCTTTGGACCCATATGCACCTGAAAATATTCCTTTCTGGTGGAATTGGAACTAGATGCGAAGTCTGCTTCTTTAGGAGTGAGTCATACTCCTTCTGCATGGCTTCTTGCCATAATTGATTTCCCACAACCCTATTATAGTTCTGTAGATCAGTAGATTGAACCATAGAGAAATTGTTAATTTTTAAGCCATTATTATAGTTGTTTTCATTTCATTAGATAACAATTGCATAATCTAAGATCACTGAGAAATACACAATCACAAGAAACATAACATTTATCACGGGAAACCCTCTAGGGGAAGAAAACCCAACGAAACTTCCTTAATATAGATAGCCAATACAATGCCAAGAGATATCTTAAACTAATACAAAAAGTCCTCTCCAAGATATGCACCACTCTCTCTCTCCTTCTTCTCCAACAGGAGATCTGAACTTGTCTCTCAAATGAGCAAGTGAGTTTATGTGTCTAAGTGAGGCACTGACCTCTTTATTTATACAAGTATGGCACGTGTGAAGTGTCTCTTCACTCGCAGGGCCGACTTCTCAAACTAGGTGGGTAAACTTACCTTTATTATATTTCTGGGCCTCTTTAATATCTGTTGGGGCTGACTTCTTATTCTGCCTATTACAATTGTCTTTTGACCAATCCACAAAAGGGGATTTGGTCCTATTACAATAATCGACATGATCAATCCACAATGGGGATTGATCTGATGAATAATATATCAAATAATAATTAGAATACTCTTTGCAGTTACATTATTTCAACACTCCCCCTTAACAAGAAGGGTATTCTTCAGTAGCATCATGCGAGAGAGAGAGGACAACATCATCAACAACATCAAGTGGGTGAGAGGATAGCATCATCAATATCATCTTGGAATACTAACTGGCATATCTATAAATCATCATAACGTTTCTTCATCGACAACATCATCATTCTCAAAGGAATGGCATCATCATCTTCATCAATATGTATTAGTATAAAAACGGATACATCATCATCATCAAAACACAAGGTTGACTCATCATAATACAAGACTAGATTTGCATCACAGATGTCAAGATGGAAGCTCAGTACTTGTCTCATCTCAATGTCTTTCTTTATGTCACAGCACTCAGGCTGGAAGCAAGATACTAGACTAGCTTTACGTCACAACTATCAAGATGGAAGCACAATACTAGTCTCATCTCATCGTCTTGCTTTACGTCACAACACTCAAGCTAGAAGAAAGATACTTGTCCTTATTTACATCACAACCATCAGGTCGGAAGAAGGATACTAGATTGGCTTTATATCACAGCTATCCAAACGAAATCTCAGTACTAATATCATCATATCATCTTTCTTTACATCACAACCATCAGGTCAGAAGCAAGGTACGCATCCTTCTTTACGTCACAACCATCAAGTTGGAAGCAAGGAACTAGACTTGCTTTACGTTGTAGCTATACAGCTGGAAGCATAGTACTAGTCACACATCATCTTTCTTTACGTTGCAACCATCAGGTTAGAAGAAAGGTACACATCTCATCTTGCTTTATGTCTGACAACTAGGTCAGAAGCAAGGAACATCTCATCTTTCTTTACATCATAAGCAAGGAACATCTCATCTTGTTTTACATATGACAACTAGGTCAGAAGCAAGGAACATCTCATCTTTCTTTACGTCTGGAAACTAGGTCAGAAGCAGGGAACACAACAACTACTCCCCCTTTCGAGGAAGGTCCTTTATGAAATGCCAAGATTATCTCGAAAGTAATCAAACTTCACATGAGATAGGGGCTTGGTAAACACGTCAACAACATGTTCACTCATGCTATTGTACTAGAGCTTTAAGGCTCCTCTCTGTACCATGTCACAGATGTAATGATAATGGATCTCTATGTGATTCAACCTGTCGTGGAATACATGATTCTTTGTCATCTTTATGCAGCTCTAGTTGTCACATAGAATCAAGGTTTCTCTCATCTCTAAGTCAAATAGGTCGGTCAACAACTTTCGAATCCATATAGCTTCGCAGCTGGCAGAACAAGCAACAATGTATTATGCTTCCGCTGTGCTAAGAGAAATACTAGATTGCTTCCTACTCTTCCATGAGATCATAGCTGATCCCAAACTGAAACAGTATCCTGAAGTTCTTTTCTAGTCAGAAACACTTCCTTCCCAATCTACATTAGTATATCCACTCAATGTGAAATCATGATCTCCATCATAGCTGAGACCATAATCTATTGTACCTTTAAGGTACCTCATCACATGTTTTACAACCACTAGGTGAACACGTCTGGTTTCTACCAGAAACTGACTCAAGGTGTTCACGAAAAAACAAATGTATGTTCTATTGTTCATCAGGTACATCAGAGATCCAATAATCTATATGTACAGTGTGGCATCAATCAATTATGATGAAGTATCGACCAACAACCTCAACTTCGCTTCCATGGGTGTATTCATGGGCTTGCATTCCAACATGTTGAATCTCTTCAAGATTTTGACCGTGTACTTCCCTTGGCTAAGGAAGATATTCTCAAGACTCTGCCATACCTCAAGGCCTAAGAAATAATGCATTAGGCCAAGGTATTCCATTTCAAATTTCGAGGCAAGTCTCTTTTTACATTCAGTGATGATATTTTCTTCTCTAGTTAAGAATAAGTCATTCACATATAGCAGTAAGATTACTGGCTCATTGTTCATGATTTTGAAGTAGAGATTAGAGTCTTCTTTACTCTTGGTAAATCCTCATCTCATCAAGAAACTGTCTATATGTCCATACCACACTCTAGGAGCTTGCTTCAATCCATATAAGTCTTTCTTCAATCTGCAGACATGAGACTTCCTGTCTTCAACCTCAAATCCTTGAGGTTGCTCTATATACACTTCCTCTTCGATGACTCCATTTAGGAAAGTTGTCTTCACATCCATCTGGTGCATCTTCCACTTCATCTTATCTACAAAAGCTATGATGGTTCTGATTGAAGTGTATCTAGCCACAGGAGTGAATGTCTCTTCATAGTCAATGCCTTCCTTCTGGGAAAATCCACGAGCAAAAAATATTGCTTTATACTTCTCAATACTTCCATCAACAACATTTTTTATTTTGAAGATCCATCTGGAGGATACCACATATTTATTCTTCGGTCTAGGAACTATTTCCCATACTTCATTCTTCATTATGGATTGGTATTCCTCTATCATGGCATCTGCCCATTCTTTCCTCTGAATGGATTCTTCAAAAAAGGTAGCATCCTCTTCTAGGAGATCACACATCAAAGCTGTATAACTGGAGAATGGCTTTGGTATTTTCACCTGTCTCATAGTTCCTTGGGGAACACCGTACTTCTCTCCATCTTGAATAAGATCTCTAGCCCAAAATGGATTTATTTATGAAGGATCATCATCTAAGGAGGTTCTTGCACTTCTACTATATCATGGTCTTCTAGAAGTTCCTCATCAACGGAAGTTGCGACTTCCCTCACTGGTTCTGTAGCTCTGGGAACCTCCCTCATTGTAGTATTGGGGATTACAGGTTCCTCTGCATATACCTCTTCAATATGGCATAGTTTATATTTCTTGAGCACTGCATCTTCATGAAAGGTCACATCCCTGTTGATATCAATGTTATGTCGACCTGGTATATATATTCTGAAGGCCTTGGAGACCTCACAATATCCCGTAAATATTCCCTTCTTTCCTGAAGGGTCCAACTTGTTTCTCTTTTCTTTAGGTATATGAATAAACACTAGACAACCAAATATTTTGAGATGGCTTACCTCTGGCTTCTTTTCGGTGAACATCTCTTCCGGTGTCTTGATATCAAGTGCACTATGGGACAATCGGTTTTGCACATAAATAGTTTCCATTGCTTCTTTTGCCCATAAGCACATAGGAAGATCTTGATCATGGATCACTGTCTTCACAACTTCGAGTAAGGTTCTGTTCTTCCATTCAACTACACCATTTTGTTGGGGATTATAGGGAGTAGTGATCTCCCTCTTGATCCCAGCATCTTTGTAGAATTTAACAAACTCTTTTGAGGTATATTCTCCTCCATTATCTGACTTGAGTATCTTAATCTTCCTTTCAGAAAGGTTCTCTATCAAGGCTTTGAATTCCTTGAACTTGTTGAACACTTCATATTTAGTTTTCAAGAAATATATCCAGGTTTTACAAGAGTAATCATCAATGAATCATACATAATATACATACCCGCTAATGGAGGATGATGGAATTGGGCCACATACATCTGAATGGATGAGTTCTAGGACTCCTTCTATCTTGTTGTCCCTATTTAGAAACATGTTCTTGATGTTCTTCCCTTGTACACATCCATTGCAAACACCTTTATGATCACCTTTCAGTTATGGTAAACCTGTGACCGCTTTGCATATGTATGGTAGTGCCTTGTAGTTGATGTGGGATAACCTTCTATGCCAAAGTTCACATGAATTTTCAATGGCGCGGGTCATGGCAGCCTTTGAGTGACCCTTTAGTTTATACAAGCCATTTTATTCAGTTCCAAAGATGATTGCTTCATTTAAGGTTTCTCCTTTAGCAACTCTGAACCATTTATTTTCTAAAGATGAAATGGAGAGTAGGTTCTTCTTCAAACCTGGTACATATAGTGCATCCTTCATTTTTAGTGAATTCCCTGAATTCAGTTTATGATTTGATTCTCCCACTCCCTTGATGGGATATTGGTAATCATCTCCAAGTGTCACTTTCTGAGAAAACTTCTTTTCTAAGATACAAGAGAGAATGTTTCTTTGTCTCTTCATGTGTTTGGATTCACCACTATCAATGATCCAAGTGTCCTCTCTAGGTGTTACAGATCCTTAGAGGGTTGATATCAAGACATGGTCTTTGATCTACTCTCTTATCATCTTTGTGGGTGGCTCTTCATCTTCGACTACATGGGCATGGAGCCTCTTATGTTTTCTCTTGTATTCTTCTTGTCTAGCTAGACAAAAATTTGTAATGTGTCCCATCTTGTCACAATGATAGCATTGTACAGATGAGTAGTCCCTTTCCTTTCGTTGTCCTTTCTTCTGAAATCTCCTTGGATGAGATTCTTTATGATTGAATTAGTTTGACTGTTGAGGCTCTTTATGAGTCTCCTTTTGGAAGTAGGGTTTCTTCCTTCCTCCTTTGGTGTGAGTAGCTAGGGCTTGATCATCATCCCTTGCTAGTAGTGCTTCACGATTCGCTACTCTTGTTTCTTCTTGGATGCATTCTTCCCATGGACTATCAAACTGCAGTTTCTTCGTTCCGGAACATATCGTCTCAATGAAAGCATCCCAAGGTCTTGTGAGACCATTTAGGTCCATCATTATGAGTTCATATTCATCTATGGTATCTCCAATATATTCTAGTTGTTCTTTGAATTCTGAGATTCTGGAGAAGTATTCATGAATCATTTCTCCTTTCTGCATTCTGGTATTCTTCAGTTGAGTTCTAAGATTCATCTTCTAGTTTATGTTATTTCCTTCATATAGTCTGGTCAAGGAATCAAACATTTATTTCAGAGTCTTCTTATATGACACATAAGGAATCAGGTGGTCTTTGATTGAATCTGCAATGATTCTTTTGGCCCTTATTGTGTCCTTTTGATTCTTTTCCTTTTCTACAACATCGACGGGTTCCAGTACTTCTTCTTTGACGAATCTTGATAGGTCATTCTCTTCAAGAATGAGGCCAATCCTATACTTCTAGGAACGAAAGTTTTCCACTCCTTCTAACTTGTCAACAAGATTAACACTTGCAGACATCTTTACCTGGAGCAAGGAAAATGACCGAAAAATGAAAGTGCTCAAAATAAAAAACTGAACTTACCAGGAAGTGCGCTTAGCTGAGGTGAGTATCCTGGTGTGTTTAGATCTGAGAAAATCCAACTTTTTCTCCTCCAAATTTGATCTATGGATTTCTGGACTGGTGCTTCTGGTACCTCTAGTACTCTGGTACTTTTGGTACACTGGTTTTCTGGTACTTTTGGTACTTTTTGAAACTAGGGTTTCACTTTCCAGGAGATCCATCCACTGAAAAGGTGCACTGAGAGAGACAAACTGATCCTTAGGGGAGGGCACACGTTTCTAGATGGTTTTGGGGCTGAAAAGCTTCACCATCAAAAAGCCCTAATTTTCATGTACGACAATAGTGACGTTTTTCACTTATGAAAGATGCTTCCTTCAGCTTGGATCTAATACCATGTTAATGTTTAAGCCATTATTATAGTTGTTTTCATTTCATTAGATAACAATAGCATAATCCAAGATCACTGAGAAATACACAATCACAAGAGACAGAACATTTATCCTGGGAAACCCTCTAGGGGAAGAAAACCCAACAAAACTTCCTTAATATAGATAGCCAAAACAATGCCAAGAGATATCTTAAACTAATACAGAAATTCCTCTCCAAGATATGCGCCACTCTCTCTCTCCTTCTTCTCCAACAACAAATCTGAACTTGTCTCTCAAATGAGCATGTGAGTTTTTTTGTCTAAGTGAGGCGTTGGCCTCTTTATTTATACAAGTCTAGCATGTGTGAAGTGTCTCTTCACTGGCAGGGCCAAATTCTCAAACTTGGTGGGTAAACCCACCTTTATTATATTTTTTGTCCTCTTTAATATCTGTTGGGGACAAATTCTTATTCTACCTATTACAGTTGTCTTTTTACCAATCTGCAAAAGCGGATTTGGTCCTATTACAAAACCAACATGATCAATCCATAATGGGGATTGATATGATGAATAATATATCAAATAATAATTAGAATACTCTTTACAGTTACATTATTTCAACAGTAATGCATGGTCATCACGGGTTCTGAAGCTGAAAGTACATGAGAAGGTGCCTCATACTGAGATCGAGTCATCCTCGAATCCAATGGATTCCCTGAGGGGTTGTATGTTGCCTGAAGTGTTGTCTATGCCTTCTTGGGCATCTGTTGAATCTTCGACATTGGATTCTTATTTGGATGTACTACCTGCTCATCTCCATGTACAGAATTTGAGTGTATAGAATCATCTCTGATGTCTAAAACCGATGGAAGCACAAGAGTATATGCATGTTTCACTGGAGGTGCATGCAAAGTACTCTCCTTATGTGTAAGTAGAATAGAGGAGTCATCATCAGAAAACTTAGTGAATTTATACAACCTTGACTTGTGATCCACCTCACCAATTGCAATGATGGAATTTTCATGCATGTCAATTACTGAAACTGAATCTAATGTAAATTCAACCTTTTTACCTTTCTGAGCGATTTGATAAACTAAGAGTAGATTCATAGAAATCTTTGGAGCATGTAAAACATTCTCAAAACTGCCATTGTGGAGTTCCACTCTCCCTTCTCCTGCTATTGCTACTAGAGTATCATCCACCATGAGAATAGGGGGTATTGAGAATGGACTCAAGGAAGAGAAAACTTCCTCTTTCGCTGCCATATGATGGGATGCACCGGAATCTATAATTGTAACAACCCTAGTTGAATATATGCTTAGGGATTATTAAGTAAAATTAATTAGGTAATTAATTGTCCTAACATGGTTTTAATTAAAGAAAGATTGGCATAATAATATTAATTAAATATTTACTAATTAATTAATTATTATAA
>JZKD02S0532995.1:191908-216456 GCA_000966675.3 Picea glauca
GGGGGGGGGGTGAATCAGTTGTATGTGAGATTAAACAATTTTAAGTCTGTTAAAACATTATTAATATTTCTTCATGTGGTCATCAACAATATACAACATATGGGCAGTAAAAGTAAATACCATCAGTCACACATAAAATACACACAGAGATAGATTTTCACGAGGAAACCCATACAGGCAGAAAACCTCTTCTTCTTCGAAATGATAGGCAGTCTTTTTCAGTTCTGTACATCATTTACAATTGAGCACCAACTCAATGTGAGGATGCTACCTCTGTTTTACAAGCTGCAACTTGTTTGAGAGAACCAACTCTCTAGTTTCTCTAGCACCCACTAGAAGGAAGCACCAACTCCCTGAATATTCCAGCACCAACTGGATGGAAGCACCAACTTTCTAAATGTTCCAACACCAACTAGATGGAAGCACCAACTTCCAGCTACACAGGCTCCAACCTGCATAACAGAGAACACTTGTTCTCCCTAGCACCACCCTGCCACCCTTGTTTCTCTGGCTACAACCAGATGGAAGCTACAACTTCCTATGTTCAAGCTCCCACTTGAACCTTTGAGGAGAAAATTCCTCCCAAGCACCTCCCAACCACCCTTAAATATTAAATAATGAATACACAGACAACTACACAATTAAATCAATTCTTACCAACCTTTCTTTGTTCTATAAGTCTGATCTTGCACAAGCTGTTTTGCAAATCTTCTATGTTTCCTCTTGCTCTACTATTTTGCACTTTGTTTTCTCTTGCTCTGCTATTCTTCTCTGTGTTCCATTTCACTCTACACATATGCTCACTTTCCTACCACGCATCCTCTACTATATTCTTTCTTACTGTTTCATTTCTTTCCTGTCCAGAACAACCAACCATACACAATCTGTCTCATCTTCTTTTATGCATACCTTCCCGACGGTTCCACTTCGCCTTTCCTCAGCCGAAACAGGAACACTTGTCCTGGTAACTGAAACGCTAACCGATTCCTCATCATGATTCTATTTCTCTTAACAGATTCATAACTTAAGTGTTAATGTGTGAGAAGAACAACAACCCTCCGATCACATTCAAATCTTATCCGCACCGTTGGATAATCTTTATTATTCTTGCCTTTTAAATTGGGTTTCGACACTTTCAGTGTCGATATGCACATGTACTCAGAATCCCCGATTCTCCGATCCCCGATGTGCTCCTTTCCCGAGCTTTAGCCCCTTCCGACTACACAATGGTCCATGTGACCAGCTATCACATGACCGCCACCATACCTCTCGTCGGGGTTTCGGGGTTTACAATGACAATGTGCATACGCCCCTTGGACCCGCGATATGCCGATCCCCGAATTCCTCAGTACTCCTTACACCTGTCCTCCATTGACTCCTGGGTGGCCCACATGTTATATGACTTATCGGGAAATTGCGTATCGCGATTTCGCGATGTCTAAAGTTCTATGTTCTTGTCAATACCAAAACCCGATCCCCGAAATTCCATATAGAAAACAGATCAATGATCCAGATTATATCTAGATCTGACGGTTGCTATTACATCGCGATTTCGCATATCGTGATTTATGTCAAGTGATTTTGGCATTTCAAAATCGCAATTCGTGAAACTCCGACACAGACTTGAATCAATGGTCCAGATGTGATCTTTATTCAGCGGCTGCGATTAAATCGCGAAATCGCACATCACGATTTTGGGGTTCTTGTTCACAAGTGAATTGGACATTTCAAAGTCCCGATCCATGATTCTCTGATGAAGAAAATCAACAGTCTAGATCTCATTCTTGCTTTAACGGCTGCGATTAAATCGAAAAATCGCATATCGCGAAATCGAGGTTTTCAATGTCAAGTGTTCTTGTCATTGCAAAGTCCCGATCCCCGATACAGACTAGAATTAATGGTCCAGATCAAGGCTTGATCTAACGGCTCAGATTTCATCATGATTTTGCATATTGTGAATGCGCCCACTTATCCTTGCACTTTAAAGAGCGTGCAGGTTATCCTTGATCCGACGATGGTTGGGCTCTGCGCTCGGATCTGATGGCTGGGATCTGTTTCCCTCTTCAACGTTCAGAGATTCTTCTTCAACCTTTCGCTCATTCTCTTCCTTCGATCATTCACTTCTTTCGATCATTCACCTCTATGAACTTGTCTTATGTTTTCCTGTTTGCCTGTCATATTCACTGTTGCCATCAATGACAAGCATTCGCTGTCTATTCACTGAATTTGCCAACACATATGCCCCTTGCTAGACTTTTGATTAATTGGCTCGACAACATCAAGTCCCCATTGGGAGAAAGGTTGTTCTACAATTATGGGATGCAAAGGCATCGTGGATCTCTTCATTTTTACTGAAAACTGTTGTCATGATACACACTTCCTTATTGTGGCATATGAGTCTATGAAAATTGATGGTCAATAGAATCCTTCTCTTATTATCTTGTGGATGGTGGTAGTAGGTGCAAAGTTTCCACCACATATTCCTTCATGGAATTCTCTTATTATTTATTTGGCTTGATTTTCATCAATGCATATATGTAGTATACCATCATAATTTCTCCTGAACAGTATGCCAGCAATCAACACATATTGGTTCTTCTTCATCTTCATTGTTTTTCGCTCCTTGGGGTTCATGGTAACAGGAAATGTCTTGAACCTTAGGTAGAATATAATATATATGTACCATTATGAATCATCTAATGGTTCTCCGACTGAAATTGAAATCATTTCATTGACCGAATCTCCATTCACAATGATCTTACATAATCCTTTTCCTTTGATAGCTTTTAAAGGTTTAATCTTGATATCATATTCTTGTATCTTTTCCAACTAGTTATCCCATTTTCCTTCTCTCAATTGTTGATTCAGAAGCATATTCATTGGTGATGAGGGAACATAACAAATAACATGGGAGTTCAATATGTATGTCTGAAAGTGCACTAATACTTTTACAAGAGGTAAGGCTTGCTTCTCCAGTTCTGAACACCTCAACTCATAATCATGTAGGGTTTTTCTCATGAAACTTATTGGTAGTTCTTCTCCTTTGATATTCTTCTGAGTAAGAATGGATGCAACAAATGTCTCTATAGAAAATGAATAGATGATGAAATCCCCTTGAAAGTCTGGAATAATGAGGACTAGAGAAATGGTGATTTCTCCTTTGATACTATTGAACACCTCTTGAGTATCCACTGTCCATTCAAAACTCTTCTCCTTTTTCAACAATAAATTGATCATCTTCACGATACTTGCATAGTTAGGAACAAATTTTCGCACAAATTTGATCTTGCCAAAAAATGATTGGACTCCCTTCTTGGATGTTGGTGGGTTGAGCTCATTTATTTCTTTAAATATTTCGGGATCTATGTAAATACCTTCCTTTCATACAATATGGCCCAATAGTTTTCCTTGAGTTACAACAAACAATCATTTCTTTGGATTTAGAGAGACACCATATAATCTACAGCTTTCGAAAACCTTTCCTAAATTATGGATATGATCACCCCTTTTCTTTTAATGAACCATCAATTCATATTGATAGTCTGCCATAAATTTTCCTATCAACCCGTTGAATGCATGACTCATGGCCCTCTAGAATGTGGCTCCAACATTCTTCAAACCAAATCTCATTATATCATATCATATTTCTCCCAAGGTGTGATAAATGTCGTCGTTTACCTATCTTCCTCAGCCACCAAGACTTGGTTATATCTAGAAAAACTATCCAACATAGATATGCAGGTCGATCCAATAACTTGCTGGAGAAGGAAATCCATATTAGGTAAAGGAAAGTTATCATTTATGCTTGCTTTGTTAAGGTCTTTGAAGTCAACACACATCCATATTTCCCCGGTCTTCTTTCTTACGATCATAGGATTTGAAATCCAGTTGGAGTGCCTAATGGGATAAATTATTCTTTCCTTCTTCAATTTCTCCAACTCAGTCTTTACCAGAGGTAAATTTGGTATTCATCAACCTTATTTTTTTCTTTACAGGCTTCACTTCTTCCCTTAAAATAATGATATTTTTGAATATAGTTTTATCGTAAGATTTCAAATCATCAGACATCCAAGAAAATACTTCAATGTATTCTTTGAACCACGAAACATATTGATTAAGTTCCTCAGCAGTGAAATCAACTCCGAAGTTGACATATTTCAGGGAACTGTCGGTTCCAATATTGACTTTTCTTCTCTCTTGTACTTTTAGAACTAAAACTTCTTTAAGGATATTCTTATCATGATCATCTTTCGTAAAAAAATATTTATATTATATATAATATTTTGGGAAATAAGAAGAGTGATCGTATTCATCATCATCATCATTTAAAAAAAAAATTACAGCTGCTCATCATTCTCAAATACTTGCAAATATTCAATGTTATCTAGCACAGATGGTCAAAAATCTCTTTATACTTGGAAAGACATTTTTCTTTGGATATCGTCTGGGTTTGACAATGAGGCCACCAAAGCTAATGAATCTACCTTGTGATTATTGTCCCTTGGAATGAAGGAAATGTTGAAGGAACTGAAAGATTCCATCAATTCGTTAATTCTTTTGAAATACAACTTAAGAATTTCCTTTTTATTTTATACCTCTAAGTAACCTGATTGATGACCAACTATGAGTCGCCAATTACAATTAGATGTTCTATTTTCATTCCTTGTGCAAGTATCATCCCCTAAATGAAAGCTTCATACTCTACCTCATTATTAGTGCATGAAAACTCCATTTTAATGGCATGTGGGTGCATAATCTTACTTGGACTCATAAGAAAAATTCCAAATCCATTCCCAGAGCTTGAAAAAGCTCTATCAAATGGTGTCCTCCAATACCCTTCAAACGAACATTATTGATTCTCCATGTCTTGCACTTGCTCTAGGATTTCATTATGTTCCATGTCTAGGATAACATAGTTTCTAATCCCAACATCTATATAATCAGTCATCAATTCATTGTCCTTCTTCTTGAAGGAAAAGGGTTTTCTAGGTTCACAGGGTGCTTTAATCATTTCTCCTTATTTTCCTAGCAACATCATACAACTTCCATCATTCATTATATATCCCCCGATCATAGATGCCCAATCCCTTCCCAGCACAAATCCATATGCTGGAGGAAGGTCAAATACAAAAATATTGAAAATTGTAATGATATGGGGGGTTTTCGTAATCCAAGCATAAAAGTCCTTGATTTCTCCATAAGCCGACACTTTTCTATAATCAATTACATATATACTTTCACCGGTTTCGTAATACTTGGTGCAACTCATGCCCAATGCCTCCATGACCTCCAGTGGCATGATTTTGTTTGTTGCACCAGTATCAACTAAACAATTATGCAGTGCAACATCATGAGTTTCAATAGAAATGTAGAAGGGAGGAATTTTACCTCTCAGCTTGGCAGTTGACTGGATAGGGATTTCTTTTGGACTGGTAACAACAACTTCTTCTCTTTCAGACGGATCATCCAAAATTTTCAAAATGTTTTCTCTTTGTTGGGGAGTCTTCACCACTTCCTTAAATGGAAAGGTTATCCTTAATTTACTCAAATACTCTATGACATTATATGTCATTTGAGTGGAGTTTGGCGTCATTTGTTGCCTTTTACATCCAACGCTATCCGTCACCTTCTCATTTGTTTTTTCTTTTTCTTTTTGGTTCTCTTTATCACAATCACCTTTATTTTTTGGTCTATTTACAAATCCTCTTGTCTTCGTAATGTTTTATTGCAAGTTGGGATCATTTTCACCCTCTTCAAATATATACATGGATGTATAACATCTATCTATATGCACAATTTCATAGCTTTCATCATGTGAGTAATAATTCTCTTGCTCTATTAATTGTTCTTCATACACATCATCCAAAACAACCGCATTTGGAGTAGATTGTCTGGGAATCCTTGGTATTTGCATATTATCCATGTTCTCAAACCTTACTCTGTTTTCCTGGGGAGGGTTCCTCCTTTTCTTTGGGATTGACATTCTTGGATTTGACATGTAATTATCTCCCCTTATTAGTCTAGCTATCTTGTTATGCATTTGTTTGATGGTTCTATTCATCTATGCAATTTCAATTCTTTACTTATTTTACTGTGTTTCCATAGGGTCAACCTTTACATCAGGTATGGTTCCCTTGAAAAATACTCCTTCCATCGTTTGGTTCTTATTCGGTCGAGACTCGAACTATTCATTCTTTCTTGAACTGGAATCTCGTTTATTATCAATATATAATCCTTCCAGCTAACTTTGTACTCTTTCCAGTATAATGTCAGGGTCGACACCTGTTTCAATCATAATTTCTTCCATCTCAGTGGATTTAGTCATTTCCTTCTCCAAAGTATCCATTTGGGATGTTATGATAGCATATTTCACATTCGGGGGCATGGCATTCTTATAGAAACCGAGAATGACTGGGTCATTTGGTATTTTATCTTTTGGAATCCTACTCAAGGTTTTATTGAACCTGAGATTAAAATCTCGTATCTTTTCATTCTTACTCAAACCAATATGGGTGAAATCGGTGAGAAGGGTATGGTGAGAAATTGGAGGGGAAAACATAGTCAGGAACATAGCTTCGAGGTCATTGAATGAGTGAATTGATCTACTGGGAAATGGTGTATACCATTCATATGCTCTTCCTGATAAGGTTTGCAGAAACAACCTTACCCTAACATCATCATAATCAACATGATGAAAATCAAAAACATCAAGAAATAAGTGCAGATGCCTCTTTGCATCAATTTCTACATCTCTAGAAAATTCCTTTAAGGTGCCCTTAGGGATAACATGAAGATCATGTTTCTCACCTATAATATTTATAGGGGAATCTCTTACCCTCCTTCGATTTTCAAATCCTGGGCTTCCTTAATTTCTTGTAGAATCTCTTCCACCTCCTTGTCTCTCCTCATGATGCTTGTCTTGGGGTTGTTCGTTTCTTTCTTCCATGTCTGGAGAGATTCCAGGGATAGGATTTTCACTTCTAAGATTAAAGAGTTTCTTGCTTTTACTTCCCATATGGAAGCAAGATAACTAAATACCCAATTTTGAACATGAGTCTAATCAAAGAGTGGATGAAATTTATAAGTCAAGTCAAGTTTTTGAAGATGAACATGAAAATTCCAAATTACAAGAAAATTTCAGCCTTCTATATACTCCATATGAATATATTTCAAACAACAAATTTGAGAATGAAATTGAGGAGCCTCCATGATCCATATTATTTTCGGCACGAAATGAGAGAGGATATATAAAAAAGAAATGTACAGAGATATCTTGGATATCCAATAATATAACATAAATGTATCAGAGATGAAACTGTAAACAGATAGATATAGTAAAACACAATTTTCTATTAATGAGTGAAAATGTACAAAGACTGTAGAAATACAGAGTGAAAGACTTGCTAGAATGGTGGCAGCTTATCTCTGAGAAGAGATGTGTCTGCTACTCGCATTCACATAAAGAAGATTTTACAATGAGGCTCCAAAGTAATTTTTTATCATAAAGAAAATCCAAAACACTAACCCCGGAAGATGAAAAGCCAACAGTTTTGTGGAACCCGTTTTGGGCAGTTTGGTGTGTCAACTTCTCGGGGGCATAACTTTAGCATGCGATCTTCGTTTGGGGCGCACGATAGCTCGTTGGAAATGAATTGTCAAGGAGATTCATTTTGGGGAATAAATTAGAGCTTTCAAATATCATTGAGAATATCAATCCATTAAAACCTTCATTTAGGCCCTCAAAATGGCCCCAGAAGTTAAAAAATGCTAAAAATAGCAAGTTACCAAAATTGCCAGAAAATTGTTTTGAGCCAGTTGGAAAAGGTGGGTGGCCATTGATATCCACCTCAATTACTCCACCAAATACACAATAATATTACATCCTTGTAATATATTATGAAACATTACAAAATAACTTGCAACAAGAAGAATTGATGGAAGAAGTGAATCTTGAAAAGAACGATGAGCAAGATCGCCTTGATATTTTTATGAATCAAGAACCTTGGAAGTGGTTGGAAATAAGGAAAAGGATGAATGTATTATTATGTTGAAAAATCCTCAGATAATCAAAGACAATAGTATTCTTGAGCAAACAAGAATTGATTTCATTAAATTATGGTTCGAAAGTATTGTCATCCCGCCAATGCAAACAAGTCTTTTGCACACATTGCTCGATCCCATTGTGATACATTTTGGGCATGCACCCGATTTTCATGCTCCTGATTTATTGGTAGAAACCCCAGTATTTTTCTTATTGTTAGAGCCCATTTCACAAGTCAATTGGATTATTGAATGGCTCCATTGTAAATCTACTTACACCTAAGGTGCCCCTTTCTTTCAAGCAAGTTAGGGTAGGTAGATCATGTATTTACATATTTTATTTCTCAGTTCAAGTTTTGCACAATAAGGAATTATTTATATTAAGGTTTGAAGATAACTCCTTGAAAGAAGAATAATTGCAACATTGTATTTAGAAGATGACTCCATGTCCCAATGGAGAAGGTAACTGGTCTTGAGATTCTAGTGTTGTCAGCAACCCATAGGGGGTCATTGTCCCACAGTTGGAACTAGTTTTTGACCAAAATTTGGCCATCTATATTTTCATGCTCTTAGATTCATAAAATCCTTGATATCAAAAGAAGACATTTTTGAAATTTTGCATGTTCATTCTGTATCCCTTAGTCTCAGGTTCACCACACATTTTTTGGATCAAAAATCTAATTATGTGTTCCTAGGTTACTCAAGATCTTGTCCAGAGGTCCAATTTTGAAGCATCTTTCTAAGTATCATGTTCTCCTCTCCTCTCCTATATTATAATTCTACCATACTTATAATTTTCACTCAACATATCTCTTTTCATACTTAGTCATATTTCAGTGTTCGCGGGTTCAAGATGTCATCCTCCATTTTTTGTGACCTTCGCTTTGCACCCCAAATTCCATGATCTACATTTCGAACATTAGCCTTATCGTGGGTGTTGAGCTCAAAAGTATTCCATTCCTCTTGCATGCACATCCAACCGACTGTTCCTCGACACTTAGTCTATTATTATATCGCAGACTCATAGACTCATTCACCTTACCCTCTCACTTACACAAACCTGCCATGATCCTAACACCGCTTCCTACACTTTACCTTCCCACCTAAAACTTATCGCCACCCCCTCTAATCTCCTTACCCTCTCCCTACTTAAACTTTTTTCAAAGTAATATAGCTTTCGGGAGGGAAGAAACCAGTCATCCCTCACTCCCTTACTCACCTCACTCCCCAACCTGCCAACCCGTCTCTGCAACCTACAAACTACCCTATTGAATTTTGTTGCCTACAATTTTCCCTTCACTTACCCTTTCACCTGATTTCCCATACTTAACCATTATTCCAAATTTTTCCCCATTTAAACCATGAACCAATAAGAACATTCCACATGGAAGCATGGAATTGTGACACATGACAACTGGTGGAGGGAGACACGTGGGATATTATTATTAGAGACACATGGAAATTTATTAAAAATACACATGGTATTATATGAATTGTTTATTCATCGATGACTGGGCATGAGATGGACGATGACAGGATTCCAAAATTATTGTTTTATTCGACAATTTTCCAAGGGCCAAATCCTCTAAGCTCCATAATTTATTCTCTTCTCGTGTTTCTTGTTAAGTGTATAAAATAATTAGTATTATATATCATGAAGAATCAAATATTCCAATCCATGTGGGATAGGCTTTCAAACCAAAAATTCAAATTTTATGAGGGGAAGCATGAAATTCATCCAAGGGTCCATATTTTCCCATCAACTTTGATCGACAGTGGTTGAGCTTTGATTTTCCATAGGCCATAACTTGAGCTATGGGTGTATGATTTGTGAAAATTTTATACCATTGGAAAGGTATTGCAATGTAGAAAATGGTGGTATAGGTTTCAAGTGCTGAAATTTGATATATTTTTCTCAAAAATTAAATATCAGTCAATTGCACTTTTAATGGGACTGTGTGACAACTCAACTTCACAAGCTCATATCTTGAGATCCGAGTGATGAATTTGTGCACAATTATGTCATTTTAAATATAATAAAATGAATATCACATAACAAGTGATTCCCATGGTTAAAAATGTGACTGTAATTCCCAGAAAATTAAAACACAGTCCTCCTATTTTAAATGGGAATTAATTAAATTGTGAAAATAAAAGTTTATTTAAAATATTTTATTAAAAATGGAAAGGGACCCATTTTAGATATGTATATATTTATGATATAATTTAATTAATTAGGAGTTAATGATTCACTAATTAAATGGAATGTTTCAATAAGAAACTTGTATGGGAATTTTAAGAGAGGAAGAAAACCCTAACTACTCCGGTAGTTAGAAAATATGTCCTTAAAAAGGGAAGAGAGGATTCATCCAAGATGTAATAATCAATATTGTCGGAGGGGAAGGTAAGAAGATCATAGGAAGAAGAAGGTACAACCATGGATACACAATCAAGCTTCTGATCAAAAGAAAGAAGTCTCCATCTTCTCCATATTTTTATATATTCTCCTACACCACTTCTCGTAGCTTTATGCTTGAATCTCAGAGTTAGGAACAAGGATGAGTTGTTGAGTGTTATTATTATATTCTTTTAATATATTTTCTTATTGTTGAGTATTTACAACCAAACATATGGCTGTCAAAGGTTTTGTAATGAAGAACATATTTCATGAATAAAACTCCACAAATAATTTCTTTGGGGTTGATCTTGATTGTACTTTGTAACCCATAATTCTGAATATAATGTATTTGAGGTTGAACTATCAAATTATATTTTGATCTTTATTGTAGTACTCTGTTTAAATTATTTGATATGATAAAATCATTCTCCTATGAAGAAGATATGGATGTATTATATACTATTAAGAAGATTGTGCATGATCCTTATCACATTTAATTATGATGTTGAAGCCCTACTTCAATCTTTTTAGATTAAAAGACTTTTGTTTCACATAAAGATCATATTGGGTTATTGAAGAACCATTTTCATTTAAATCAAAGTAATAAATATCTAGGATTTGTTGTCTATCACTCTCCCTACCCCAAGATATTCAAAAATATATATTTTAGCCAAAGAGGAGAACCACCTCTCTAAAAACGAAGGGTGACTAATGCCCTCATGAGGTTGTTGTTTTGGTCCTGAAGGATTCAAGCATCAACATTGGGACATGTAGTTTGCAAACAATGATCACTAGTAGATTCAACCAAGATTGTAGTAATTCTAGATTTAGAACCACCGACATCAGTCAGACAACTGAGAGAAACTATGGGTCATACAAGCTATTACAGAAAATTTATCAAAGGCTATGTGTATATCACAATACTTATGAAAAAATTATTGAAGAAGGAAGAAAATTTTCAATGGAACAAGGACTATAAAAAATGTTTGGACACCTTAAAATAAAACTAGTGACTGCGTCGATTTTGATCTTTCCATATTGGAAAAAAGAGTTCCATGTATATGTAGATGCATCATCCATAGAATTGGGTGCAATATTATACCAACCAGAGGATGGAGACATAGATCACCCAATTTATTTTTCAAGAAGGAAGTTGTCCATAGCAAAGAAGAATTATTCTACCATGAAATGAGAAGGATTGGCAATGGTCTATGCACTACATAATTTTATGTTGGATTATTGAGAGGGGGGTTGAATCAGTAATAGAGAAATGTAATCGTTTTTAATCATATAATGCAAGTGTTATATCAATGTAGCATTATCATCCAATAATTGTACAGTAAATAAACAATGAACAAATGAGAAATCATACACATACACAGTACACCTGTGTTTTTACATGGAAACCCAAAGTGGGAGAAAACCACGAAATGTTTTTTCTTATATGTCTTTAAGAATTACATTCATTAGAAGAACTAAATTCCTTTGTTTTCCATCTGCAACTGGAAGGAGGCTCCAACCCCCTAGTTTCTCAGGCTACAACTTGAGGGAAGCTCCAACTCCCCAACTGTCTGTCTACAACCAGAAGGAGTCTACAACCCCGTCTTTTCTCTAGATACAACCAAAACGTGTCTACAACCACATTTCCTTGCCCCGTCCAACCACCCGGACATAGAAGTAGAATGATGGAACCACTATCACACTATCACTGTGAGATATATTGTTGTAAAACTATACCAATCAACCTGTAATCAACATATAAAAAAATGTACCAATAACCTGTGCCAACATGTACCATACATCAAACTATACCTCAACCTGTACCATAAACAAATGCATCAATTGTGCATCAAACCTATACAAATAACCTTGTTACACATGAAATTTTCACACCTAGGTACCTCGCCCTAAGTGTCGTAAAGTGTCATATAAGTGTCGCATACACCTTGACACCATGGAATAACCTATGTCACAATCCCTAGTCAATGTGGAGGAGGGATATATTACATGAAGGAAAAAATACTAAGTACACATGAATTATTATTAATATTCATGGAAAAGAAATTGATTAAGTGAGAAAATCAAGTGCACATGAATTATTATTAATATTCATGAAAAAGGAAGTAATTAAGTGTGAGAATCCACCTCACATTTGGTTTCCTATTTTTTAGGGAAGGTGGAGGATCTCATGGATGGTTGAAATATTTCCTCCTTAAAATCCTTGAGAAATATTTCCTCCCCAAATTTCTTAAGAGTTATTTTCTCCCTAAATATCTTTGAGATCCCTTTCTTAGTGGATCTGATGAGAGATTCTCTCCATGGTGGTTAAGTCTCCAAATCTTATATAATGAGGGATTTCCATGGAGGAATGGGAATGGAGATTGAGAATTATACCAAACTTATGATCTCATGAGTGGTATGTCATTTGGAGCATCAACATTATGTGCGTGGACTATTTAAGCAAGGGTTTGGACAAGGTGAACTTGATGAAGTTGTTGCACTCACATCTATGGTTGTAAGTTTTCTTCATTGTTGTTCTCATTAATATAATATGCTTGGCCTGTTTCTTTCAAGTCTGTGTTTTATCTCACATGAACTTGTCTCTAATAGATAGATCTGTTTTGAGCTAATCTTAGTAGAGTAGGAAGCTGGTTGTATATTTGTTTGTCTACAAGGCTTATCGAGGAGTTTAAGATTGGAGCTCAACTCGGACTGTGCAGGGACAAACACCGGTAAAAAGGTACTTTTTTTCTCCTTCCTCCTCACACATTAGTTTATCTAGATCTAAAAGGAAGTCAATGTCCATGTTAATCACCTTCTATCTTAAGATTTAAGAGTCTATCTCTCAAGATGAGATCTACCTGTCCGCAGGGATATTTTCCTTCAACAAACCTATCACAATAACATGCCCAAACAATCTGTACCTTAAACAAGTGAATCAACCATGCACCAACCTGTACCTCAACCTGTACCATCAACAAGTGCATCAATCATGCACCAAATATGTACCAATTATGCATAAATTACACATAAACTATGACGCATCAAGATGTACCAACATCATCAACTATACACCTCATGTATGTACCAACTCATCAACTACTTGTCTCAAGCATGTACCCAACATGTACCTTAACCAAAATCCCTCATCAATTTCATTATCCAAATCTGATTTGTAACTATGTAATAGACCTGTTGTATATGATCACATACCTGCAAAACGTCCTTAACTTTAACAACAAGAGAATACCATTTTCATCAAACTTTACTTTAGTCTCACATGACCAATTTTGGATTAGTCAACAACCCTAACTTGCAATAATCATAACTATGTACATGTAATGAATAAAGATATAAAACTTTTACTCTAACAAAAACATTTTTTTTTATTGAATTTGGATCTGTTATGAATAATTTATTACATTTTTACCTAAAACACATGTTTTAGACTAGTTTCAGGACTAGCCACAAACCCTATTTTCCACGGAGTGTAACTTCAAAAATTCAACAACCCACAAGCTGAATTTTTTATCACAACTACTTGGATATGTTTCCTAAACAAACTCCCAATTTCATGGTCTGAATAATTCTAGAAAAAAACTTTATTGCGAAAATGGTGAGAATACCTGTAAATAACATACCTTAGAAAGCATCATCAAAAGAATTTATCCTCCCTTGAATTTCAGCCTTCTTTACTTTATCTTCCCTCTAAAATTCGGATTATATATCCTTTGGTTGCCTCATTCACTTGTAGATATTCAATATGCTCAAGTGTGATTAAAAATGAGAGACCCTTGCCTCTTATTTATACTTTCATGTAACTTCCTCAAGGGGTTACCTTCTAACCATCTTAATCCACTTTCCTTATTTTAGGGCTAACCCACTTCTAACCACTTGTCCACTTAGTAATTTCTCCATTAAATTTATTATTGAAATAATTTCTTTTGTATCCACTTTGACTTATAGTACACTCATTACTTAACTTTATTATTTAAATTACCTTCTAACCATCTTAACCCACTTTCTTTATTTTAGGGCTAACCCACTTCTAACCACTTTTCTACTTAGTAATTTCTCCATTAACTTTATGATCAAAATTTATGCAAGAACACAACAGAATACACAAATAACCATGAATACAAATATGCAATGGAAATAACACTTCATTTCATTAATATCAAAGAACTAAAATTTGTTTACAGACAGAATGGAAATAAACTAGCTAGGGAACTGGTAGCTTATCTCTAAGAAGAGATGTGGCGGCTACAAGCCTATGAAATCTATGTTACAATGAATCTTGAAGGCCTATATATTATTGAGAAATAATGTAAACCCTAAACATCCAAAAACCTAACCCTAGGAGATGAAACGCCAGAATATGGGTCCCATCGGGGTAAATTGGTACATCAATTTCCCAGGGTCGTAACTTTGGCATACTATCTTCGTTTGATGCACATGATACATCGTTAGAAAGATCTATTTGAGGACTACAACTATTGATAGTGAGTATCAAGTCTAGAACAAACTCATATTTTTTGAATGTTTGATGCCCAAAAAACATCGTTTAGGGCCTCAAAACGGCACTGGAAGTTTAGGACCCGAAAAAATGCCAAAAATAGTAAATTGTGCTACAATTAAGGAAACTGAAAAACTGAAAGAAAAAATGGTCGAGGTCTAAGTGGAATAGGTGGGTGGCCACAAATATCCACCTGGATCATTCCTCCCCACTTAGGAAGCAATGGTCCCCATTGCGTTGAATTCCTCCATGAGATGAGGAAACTTCTGCTAAACTTGGTCCCTGGTGAGCCACTTTCCCTAGTGAAGGAGTTGGTCTACTTTGAAAAATCGATATAGCTGGATACTCTAGTGGCAGGTGTGCTTGATCTATGTTTCCATAATCTAATCAGTTGTGGATTATTCCATGTAGTCTGGATTTAACTCTGTTGGTGTGAGTTGTTCTGCCATGTCGGATGGGTCCAGTAGAGGTGGAAAGTAGGGATGAAGGTGGTCCACATTGAACACTGCGTGAAGACCAAGGAATGGTGGAATACTGATGGTGTATGGACCATATCAGAGTGGGTGAATCTTACAGTGGGGTCTAGCGAGGCACTCCTTCTACAAATGTAGCCACACTTTTTTTCCCACCTGGAAGTTGTGTTGCACCTGATGTTGATCATGTCATTGCTTGTACTTAGCATTGTCTCTATCCAATATGTCATGAACCTATTGGAAAATGTGTTGAATTTGCTCAATGAATTTGTTTGCCTTGGCAACTTCAGACTGGACATGAATCGAATCAGCCTGAGTAGCTGCAAAGGGCATGGTGACATCAATGGGACATAGTGGTTGGAATCCCAAGCCCACCTAAAACGGGATGTGGTCAGTTGAGTTGTGGAGGCCCCAGTTATAGCTATGTTTTACATAGGGGAGGCTCTCATCCCATGTGTGTGGATTCTTTGAGTTGTACATGCACAAAATGTGTATGATCATCTTGTTGACGACCTCTATCTAGCCATCAGTTTGGGGATGGAAAGTTGTGGACTTGGTGAGCTTGGTGTCCAGCATTGACCAGAGGATAGACAAAAATGTACTAAGGAACCTGTTGTCCTGATCTAAGATGATAGACTGTGGGATCCCAAAGTGTACCCACAATCATTCAAAGAAGAGTTTAGCAATGGCTTCTGCTGTGATATTCTTCTTGCAGGCCGCCATAATGGCCATCTTCGAGAATCTGTCGACGACCACGAAAACAAAGTCATTTCCATGCTTAGTAGAAGGAAGGCCCGACATGTAATCCATGGAGATGGATTCCCAAGGTCGACTAGGGGTAGGAAGCGAAGTATAGAGGCCTTGCTTCTTGATGGTCGGGTTGGAAATGGTGCAGGAAGTGCAGGATCTGATGTACTTCCCGACATCCTGTCGAAGGTTTTGCCAATACAAATACTTCTATAGTACTTCCACTATTTTCTTGACCCCAAAATTCCCAACGACCTAACTGTAGTGAGCTTCCCAAATCATCTTGGAACTCTCACTTAAAGGAACACAAAGGTGTCCCAAGTGACATAGTAGTGCATCCCGGAGGTGAAAATTTGGAACTCGGCTACCCTCCAAGAGTGTCTTGTATGTGTGGTCGAATTCTGGATTTCTCTTGTAGAGAAGCAGCCAATCAGAAGTCTCATTGCCACAAGAGTTGATCATGGTGGTTATCGCCACGATCGGTGGTCGACTAAGGAAATCTGCAACATTATTGGTGTTTCCCTTCTTGTACTTGAAGTTTAAATGAAATTGTTGCAGATATGTGGACTACTTCTGATGGCGATCATTTTGCAACTTCCCTTGTGTCTGTATTAACTGTAGGGGATGGTGGTCTGTGTGGATGATCATTTCCTTCCCAAAAATATAATGCTTCCATTATTATCAATCCTACACAATGGAATACATTTCTTTGTCATAAGTGGGATACTTTCAGACTGTGTCAGACAATGTTGCACTGTGATATACCACTAGATGCCTCTATTGAGTAATAAATTCCCCAATAGCATAGTCAGAGGAATTTGACTCGATCTCAAATGGTTTTTGAAAATATGGTAATGTGAGCACTGGGGCATAGCAGAGGCTATGTTTCAATTCTACGAATGCCTTCTGTTGATATTTTGACTAAAAGAATTTTTCTTTTTCTCCTCCCTTGGTGACTTGACTCAAGGGCCAAGTTATATGAGAGAATCCCAACATGAACCTTCGATATAAATTAGCAAGACCCAGAAAGTTACGAAGCTCTGGTAGAGTGGTCGAAGCTGGCCAATCCTGGATGACTTGGATCTTGGTTGGATCCACATGCACCCCACGCTCATCAATAATGTATCCTAGATACTGAACCTGGGTCATGCCAAAAGTGCACTTCTCCAAATTGGCACACAACTTGTGTTTCCATAGTGTTTGGAGGACCTTTCAGATGTGGTGGAGGTGCTCTTCCCAAGTCTGTCCGAAGATCAAGATGTCATCCAATTACACTACTACAAATGAGTTGGTGAATGGCCGCAATATGTCATCCATCAGCCTCATGAAGGTTGTGGGAGAATTTGTCAACCAGAAAGGCATGACCAACCATTTGAAAAGGCTCTCCTTGGCTTTGAAGGCAGTCTTCCACACATTGGATGGTTTGATATGTACCTGGTGATACCCAGACTTCAAGTCAATCTTTCTGAAATATTTTTCCCCTTTGAGTTGGTCCAGAAGGTCATCAATCTGTGGGATCGGGTACCTATTCTTGGAAGTGATCTTGTTCAGTGCCCGATAATCAATATAGAGTCTCTAAGTCCCATCCTTCTTCTGCACCAACATGATCAGGCTCCCACAGGGCGATGAAATTGTCCATATGTGACCTTTTTGCAGAAGCTCCTAGATTTGCCGCTTGATTTCTCCATTCTCCAAACAGAGCGTCGATAGATGGATCCATTGGGCAGTGACACACTTGGGGTATGATCAATGGGGTGCTTGACCTGACAGTGTAGAGGCACCCCTACGGGTGAGGTGAATATGTCTCGGTACTCCTCCATAACCTTTTCCATTTGTTTATGTCGTGCGAAGGAGCCCTATATAGAGGTCATGGACGTAGTCTTATTCTTTCCCTGAGGGTGGATCATCAAGAAAAAAAAAATTACGGTTTTGGAAATGAGCTTACTGCATTGTTTTGCAGTAACCAAAGAGATAGCGACAGGTGGTGGTACCTATGGTATCCTATACAACTTATTTCCCAAGGTAACAATAACAGGGCGAGGTTGGGACTCATACACAACATGTCGCTTCCACAAGTATGGTTGGCCTAATAATACATCAAAAACATCAAGAGGATAAATCTCACATAATACCTCATCGGTGAAGGGCTTGATGTTGTAGGCAAGGCAACATTGTTGGCTGACACAGAGATATCTTCCTTAGTGAAGCCACTTAATGGTGTATGGTTGTGAGTGTGTTGTGGTCGGCAAGCCCAACCACTTCACGACCTCTGCTAAAATGAGGTTCTTTTGGCTCTCACTATCGACAATGAACTGTAGCGGGGAACCCTTTACCCACATCTGGGAGTGGAAGAGACGCTCCTCCTCCTTTGGATCTTCGGTTCTTCCTTTTGGATCTTTGTGGTGGCAACAGTGGCATTGGGATCCGCATTGATAATCTGATTCCCTGTGTCATTCCCCTTCTCGGGTTCTAATTCAATGTTGGAGCATGCATCTGATTCAGAATCCCTCATCTCGGCCACCAGTGACTGTTTGGCCTGACACTCACTTGTGTTGTGAGTGGAACTCTTATGGAACTCACACCACTTTCATGTGTTCTTCTTCGAATTCACAGTGTTTTTATTTTCTTGCAGCTTTGGAACGTTGTCTTGAGCCACCATTCCTTGGATTTGTCCTTTGTTCTGTGGTTTGGGGGCACCTTTCGCTTGATTTTGATTCACAGATCTAAAGTCTCACGTCTTCTATTTTAATTTATGTTCAATCTTGGCAGCATACCGGTATGTTGTACCAAGCGAGGAGATGTCGAGGAAATCCATTTCCTCATGAATGTATCTATGTAGACAATTGTGGTACTTTAGCACCAAATGTTTCTCTGAATCTTTGATACCCAACTTTGTGCATAGGGTATGGAACAGATTCGTCATCTCATGCACATCTTGATCCCTTTACTTCTGCAGCGTAGTCCATTGTATGTACTTGTCCTCATAGCTCCCCATGGGATAATAATGTTCCTTGATGGTGTATCGAAAAGAATTCCAAGTGGGTATGTCCAAGAATGGAGAGGGTTCCTGCTCATCCTTTTTATCACAATAGGTTTCCCACCAGTCCTTGACATGGGGGGTGACTTTGAGCAGTGAAAAAATAATCTTCTCCCGGTCGGAAAAGTCATGAACCAAGAAATATCCTTCTAAAAGATTCAATCATCTATATACAATGTTTGCATATATTTGGCCATCAAATATGGGAATGCCAAAGTTTACTTGTACCTTAAAAGAGGTTGTGCCTCTAGAGTGGCTACTAGATGCAGATGCATCGATAGTGGGAAATCGTTGAAGGATCTGGGCGAAGTTATCCATCATCGCGTTCCTTTGTTTTTCAAGGGCCTCCTCAAGCAATATTTTGATAGGATCTCCTGTTCCCTCCTCTTTATTTTCATCCCCCATGGGCAGTCGTCGGGGTTTGCGAGGATGATCTTGCAAAGGTTCAACTAGATCAAGCCCTAACTCCTTATACCCCAACCTTGTTGGGGACATGCAAAGAAGGATCGATAAAGAGTAGACCGCTATGATACCATTGATCCAAATTTATGCAGGAATGCAACAGAATACACAAATAACCATGAATACAAAGATGCAGTGGAAATAACACTTCATTTCATTAATATCAAAGAACTGAAATTTGTTTACAGACAAAATGGAAATAAACTACCTAAGGCGATGGTATCTTATCTCTGAGGAGAGATGTGGAGGCTACAAGCCTCTGAACTCTATGTTAAAATGAGGCTCGAAGGCCCATATATTATTGAGAAACAATGGAAACCCTAAACATCCAAAAATCTAACCCTAGGAGATGAAACACCAGAATATGGTCCCCGTCGGGGTAAATTGGTACATCAATTTCCCGCGGTCATAACTTTGGCATACTATCTTCGTTTGATGCACATGATACATCATTAGAAAGATCTATCAGAGGACTACAACTTATAAAATATAATAATGAGTTTGGAAAGGACCCATATTTGTTAGATGTTTGATGCCCAAAAAATGTCGTTTAGGGCCTCAAAACAGATCTGGAAGTTCAGGACCCAAAAAAACTTCCAAAAATAGTAAATTGTGCTACAATTAAGGAAACTGAAAAACTAAAAGAAACAATGGTGGGGGTCCAAGTGGAATAGGCGGGTGGCCACCAATATCCACCTGGATCACTTTATTATTAAAATAATTTATTTTGTATCCATTTTGAATTATAGCACACTCATCACTTCACTTTATTATTTCAATAATTTCTTCTTTGCAACCACTTTGACTACTTCGACCTTTTGGGGCTTCTAGATGACTCATGAGGGTTCTCCAACTTCACATGGCCATAAATCTCTAACCGTGAAGAGTTATGTGACGTTCCACATACCACTGGAAATGGAATGACATTTACTATCCATCTAGAATAGTATTTCCTGCAAATATATCAAAAATCATACCATTATCCATCAAAAAACATTGGGTCCATTACCCAAACCTTTGTGCTACTGGAATTTTCTATCAAACTTTATTCAGGGGTTGACATCAATGACAAGAAACCCAATTAATCAACAATATCCCCCTTTGGCATTGATGGAAACACTCTGATGCAATAATGAAGTCATTCCACTCATGTTCCCACTGTGACCATCGCTCCCCCTGGAATCATGCCTTTGTTCTCTTCATATGATAAATCTCTCCCCCTTTTTCATCAATGGAAAATGTATCTTTTGATCTGGGGCTACTCCCCTTAACTGAACTCTTCTTGGGGATACTCCCCTTAACTAAACTCTTCCTGAAACTGATCTCCCAACTTGAACTTTCCTCTCTATGGTGCTTCCTCATGTAAATCTAATACATATAAGATAATAATTCAAAAACATTAATTTTGGAGTAGAAATTACTTCGAGTCTCTGGTGGAGATACTCAAAGTCTTCCCATGGAATCAGTTTTGTAAAAATGTCAACCACTTGTTCTTTTATGCCCACATACTCAAATCTAATGTTATTCTCTGCAACCTGTTCCTATAGAAAGAGATACTTTATTGGAATGTGATTCGTCTTGGAGTGCATCACTGGATTCTTTGAGACACTGATGGCACTTATATTATCACAATAGATTGGAATGGGCTCATCATACTCAACCTGAATATCTGTAAGAGTTTGTTTCATCCATAGAACATATGTTCAACATGTTGTTGTTGCAATATACTCTACTTCGAATGTAGATAAGGATATTGATGATTGTTTCTTTCTTAGCCATGATACTAAACACTCACCCAAGTAGAATTTTTCTCCACTAGTGCTTCGTCGGTCATCAATGCAACATGCCCAATCTGCATATGTGTAGGAAATAAGTGATATATCCTTTCCTTTTGGATACCACAATCCAATCTCTTATGTTCCTTTGATATATATAAAAATCCTCTTTACTACTAAGACATGTGATTCCTTTGGTGCTACTTGAAATCGTGCCACATGTCCAACTTCCTGCATTACATCTGGTCTAGATTGTTATCACTGAAATTTCGTCCACAAATGGTTACAAGAATTCACCATCGTCAAACAGTTGTGAGGTCATCCATGGACCCAAATTAACACAAAAGAATTCACAAAAGGTCAAAACTATACAACTAGTGCAAAAATTAAAGGGCTCTATAAAGACACTGAGCATGCACACACATGCGCAAAATAGGAACGCATAAATCGTACACATGGGCACGATGTGTGATTGTTGTTGCAAAAATCCATGCACCTGATAAACGACTCATTTATGAGAGTGGTCAGCCTCCCACCCACTTCTAGTTCAACTTCCAAGTTGATTTGACACTCAAATCTAGACTGGATTCGACTGGGTGGCTGGTCAAAGACCTAGAAATGCCCTAATTAGCCTCTTTACACACTACAAATTAGTTGGACAATACCTCAAATGAATTCTAGATAAAGGCCATGGATACACTTCATTTTTCAAGGAATTCATAACAAAGTTATGCTGCCATTATTCTCTTGAGGAATCTTCTATCCTTTCCAAGAGTATACTTGCATCATTGCATTGGGAAATCCATCTCACCCCTTGAGTGTATTAGCAAAGAATTCTTTCACCATTTTCATTTTCATTTTCAAAGCTGTAAGAAGAGCTTATTTGTGGGAGTCCAAGAGCCCTCCCTTGGAGGAAGAAGGGACTCATAGTCCTCTTTCTTCTCGGTGTTTTCTTTCACTAATATCAGCCTTATCATTGGTGACATAGTTCTCATTGTTTCTTTTGTCCTTATGTCCCTATGTTTATTAATTTAGTTGTTGTTTTATTTCTTATTTTAATTCTTAGTTGTTGTTTTATATTTCTTTTTCTAACCCTTTTCCTTGCAGTTGTCCTGCTTAGCAAACCCAACTAAGCTTGCAAGCACCTCTATTTTTCTCACTAAGGTGACGAAAGAGGTGCAACAGATTGGTGACTCCACCAGGGAAAGGTATCAATTTCCTACCCCATTTGTATTTGTCTAGATCTTCTTTTGGTTTATTTAACTTGTAGGTGCATTAACCGTCCTAAGCCGACATTCCAATCATCCAATTCCAAGGTGAATTAAGAGAATTCCATCCGAAATTTTCATTCATAGCCATGTGTCACCTGTACGCAGGTTTTTTGGCCCACAGACGCGCATCGTGTGCACATGCACCCAAGTCACAGTTTTGTTATGCACACATGCACTCATTAACCCTTTTCAGTCTGCACACATGCGCTCTATGCGCCTCTGTCCCCACTGAGACCCGCACGCCTGTGAAAAAAAAATCACATTGTAAAGTTTTTGAGATGTGGGGAAGGCCCTCAAACTTCTTAAAAGTGATTTCAAGCATGTTTTAAAGCTGCACCACACTTAGTCCCCTCTTCATATAAAGGGGTTAGTCAAAACACATAGGCGATTAGGGGGTTAAAATCATTATTTCCTCTTTTGTTTTCATTTTCGCCACATGGATGGCTTGTTTTGACTCAAAATATATGTTGGAAATCATTTTTAATCACTTTTAACTTGCATTGGAACTAGAAGTTGGATAGCAATCGCTTAGTATGCTCTTCTCTCATGCCTCCAAGTGACCTTGAGAATCAGAAAAAGATTGTGAAACAATTCCATCTCCCTTAAGAAGATTAAAACCTTTAGGAGAGGACAACAACCCTTCTTGGGACTCCTCTTAGTTTATTTCTTCAAACACATCTTAATATTGTAACGGGCCCATACATGCCCACATGCTACAAAGATAGGATAGTGTTGAAATTTTCTTTCTTAGATCAAATCACTAGGGAAGTTTAAAGGTTTTGTAACAGGCCCATACATGCCCACATGATCACAATCTAGGATAGTTTCAAATATTTTCTTAGATTACATCACAATATGAAGTTAAAGGAATAGTAACGGACCCACATGTCCACATGCTAGCTTCATAGGGACTTTTGAATTACACAAGGTTGTACCAAAGGTACTTAGTTAATTAGGTAATCAACACTTGTAAGGACCAAGCGAAGTCCACATGCAGCAAGGTGACACCTAATTCATTAAAAAATTGAAACACTTTCACTCATTCACAAAAAGTCACCCGTCACTCACATAGCTTCATATTGAAACGTGGAGGTCAAAGTAAGTTTCCTCCAAAGGGATTCCGAAACACCCCACCCTTTTCTTGACGAAACTATCCACTCCCATTTAAATTCAACGAGGTTGGTTCACACCCCCAACCTCTCAAAACAACTACATCTAAAATTTTTATAAAAAATCACTAAGTTTTCCTCCACAAGAGGTGCCAAAAGAAATTTTTTAGTCTAGGTACGATTTCGAGGATAGGCATCCAAATAACTCCCCGTTATCTAGTACTCACATTGTTAAAACCATAGAAGTTGTCAAATAGGGAACTGAAAATCCTCCAAGTCAAGTGTTCCTAACACCATAAGGCAGGGAGATACCCATGACGAGTTGAAGGATGAGGTCTGGTTGTTCTATGCATCCCCCCTTGAGGCACCCACCTCTTGGATGGGATACAGCCCGTGACCCATTTTTGAGGTTGAAAATATAAATGTCGCACTTTGACCGAGGTACCTAGTGACCAAATTTGAGGACATCTACCCAGGTGGAAATTGTGGGCTGCAATTGCACCTTGATCGGATTTTGTGTGGCTATTGAGAAATATCACCAGCTCTTTCGGGATATACCCCCTTTACCCATCATTATAACCGATTGTTTCATCCTTCACTAGTTTCTCGTCCAATGACTTCAGACCACACTGTTGAGTACTATTGGAAGGTCCAGTGCTATTTGAGAGGAAGGATGTTACATATTTTAGGACACGAGCATTTGTTTTTTTTTATTCCCCA